>JAMKQA010021402.1:0-22534 GCA_024699735.1 Posidonia australis | reverse complement strand
CCCCCCCCCCCCCCCCCCCCCCCCCCCCCCCCCCCCCCCCCCCCCCCCCCCGATAAATGTAATCTGTTTCAGTTTTGTCTTAGCTTAGTTGGGTTCTTATTCTGGCTTTTAGTCTGTCTATTTTTTCTGTTAGTATTGGGTGTTGGTTAGTTAAGGTTGTTACAAGTGATTGGTTTGTAGGTTGACATGTAAACTGCTGAGGTGTATCCATAACACTATTTAAACCCTATAATGTGTCCTGATGAAAATCAAGGAAAGCATCAACTTTTCAGCCATTACTGTAAGATCTACATTTCTTCTTCTTCCTTTCTCTTCTTCTTCTTCTTCTTCTTCTTCTTCTTCTTCTTCTTCTTCTTCTATCTTCTTCCTACTTTCAATATTTAGGGTATAAAGCACTGCCAGCAATCATGTAATTTGCGCATAAGGCTTACAAAACAAATAGGATAAAGTCAAAAAACCAATTTTGGCACCATATCACTACTGATATAGCACTAGTCCCAACTCTCAAGCAAGTAATTCATTAATAACCAAGTGGAGAAGCAGGGAGCAAGGCAAATGATTCTCAGATAAGGGGTATGAAACAATAGGAAGCAAGTTGCCAGTGTTATTTCATCAAATTCTTCCTGGTTTTTAACAATATAATATAATTTTCTGCTTTAGTTGGAACCAATATTAGAGTTTAGAGGAACAACAATGTTCCAACTAACAGTAAACTCCAAAGATTCAGATTCAAAAAATTGCATTCTAATCCAAGTCCACAAATCACATTCTTCTCTCGCAATAGGGAATTCAATCACTACTTATGTGTGATGGCATAGATCGAATTGTTATTGTGTTTAATGTGGAGGACTTTGGGTTATGGGATATTCCAAGATGGTCAAAAGTCATCTCAAAAGGGAGAGAACTCCTATTCATAGAGGAGGCAAAAAACTCCCTATAAACCTCTACCCTTAACTGCCTCCAAATTTTCTGGAGAAATATCCTCCCACTTTCTTGAGTTCATGTGGTCTTCATTAACCACTCTCTAACATCTTCTACTTGATTATGAAGACTAAGTTATAAATTCCTACATGTTTTCACTATTCAAGAAATGTATGAATTTTTTCTCAATTTCTACTTTCACAATTCGTGAGAATGTATCTTATCTCCATTTTTACAGAAATGATCCTTAATCCCATCAAGCCTACATGTTTGACAATTTCTCTGCCAAAATTTTTTTTATCATAGGATCAACAATCATGTCCGAGGTGGGAATATAACTCACTTCTAATTTCTCTTTTTATATAATATCACAAATCTAGTGATATTATATCTCATTGTGCTTTCCTCTTGAATTATAAGCACCACTACTAATGAAACTAATTACTGTTTAATTATCACAAAATATTCCAACTAGTCTATCTATCAGATTAAGATCTAAGTTATTCAAAAATCTCTTAATCTAAACAGCATGTGTAGTGGTTGTACTGCATGCAATGTATTATGCTTCCTGTATATATCTAGCAATACAGCCTTACTTCTTACTTCCCCATGTGATAGTACCACTACTAAAGATGAGCAAGTGTTCCGATGTGAACTTACTATTATCTTTATCATCTCCAAATTTTACATTTGAATAAGCCAATACTTCCAACATTTCCACTTGATATAGTAGTTTTGGTCCAGGATTACTTTGATATCTACTAACTAAACTCACTGAATATGCCAAGTCTGGTCTTGTAACACCCCAAACCTGGGCACGTTACCCAAATCATAGTATCATAAGCAAAATTACACTAATTACAGTAAAGTTAAATAACTGTAACTAAGGCTCATCTCTAGGAAACAATGTGCGGCTAGAAGTTCCAACGCCAGTACTGAAATTCGACTGCACATAATCTGCACCTGAAAACCAAACAAGCACGCGTGAGTGACATCTAAGCCACTCAATACGCGCCCCAAACACAAAAAAAACAACGAAATCCGGCAAAATTACTAAAAATACAGCTTTTAGTTTATAAAACTTGATTTCCTTTTTGAAAATCCATTTTAAGACATCATTTTTTTTTCTTTTAAATTTTCTGGAAATCATTTCCAAAACCATTTTCCTTTTCAAAACTCATCTTTCTTCTTATTGCTTGGGATTTCTTCCCAAGACTAAAACCACTTTCAAACTTATATCTTGAGAAACTGCTTTTCCAACCAGATCCAGCCTAAAACCTAATGCCTCTCGGGCTCAAAACCAAAATCATGAATACTAGCTGGTAACTGGCTAAAACAAAGTCATTATTTTATTCTAGGATTTTAGGACCATTCATAAGTCCAATCCCAGCCAAACCACATTTCTTTCCATTTCTCAAAATCACATTCTTTTCTTATTCATTTCCACTTTTCTTTACTGATGTTACCATGATCAGGGGTAACCAAGCACACAAGCAGTAGGCGAGGACATCATTTCCCCTACCTCCTTGCACTACCGTGGTGAAATTCCCGGTGCGGGATGCCACCGGCCCGGCCAACCAGCCTCAATCTCTTTAATATATGCACGAAGATACGTCTTTATCTGACGTTCCATAGGTGACTCGAACAACTAGGTTCAATGACTCAGGCTCAACCTACACTGTCGGTGACCCGAACAACTAGGTTCAATAACTTAGGCTCAGCCTACACCGTCACGAGCTCGGTGACCCGAACAACTCGGTTCAACGACCTAGGCTCAACCTACACCGTCTCAAGCACGACAACCACGATCGTAACTGGCAACTGGTTTCATTGGAGCCTCATACCCCAACCACGTTGTCGACACCAATCTCCGTGTTTCCTTAACACATTATTAGTGTTTCATTTTCAAAACTCTTTAAGCTTTCCTTTTCAAAACCATTTCCATTTTCATTTTTTTTCGTTGCATGAATCTGTTTCCATGCAACACCTGACCCTCCACTGGGTCCCAACTCAATTCATGAAAAACCTTGTGTTTGAAATCAAAATTGGGTCTCACGCCCAAAAACCACACACAATCAATCATTTTATTCATTTATAGGGTCTAAAACCCAAAACCACTCCCAAATGCACTTATTTGGGTTCCGTATTCTTCCATGTCATTTACATGGGGAAAACATCATTAACACATGCTTTACATACCTTTAAAACCATTTATTTCCATTTTATATTCACATTTATATATGTCAGGGCTAGGGCAAAATCAGCAGACCGAATTTCAGGTTTGGTATACCGAAAATCCTTGATTCGGTATACCAAACATTTTTGGTATATCGAAAATCCCTATTTCGGTCGACCAGATGATTTCGGCCTATTGAAACTAGGTATCCTGGCTTAATCTATCAGGATTTTGGTATCCGAATTCAATTCGGCATACCGAATTTCCCACAACTAGGGCATTCCCTTGTTTCGATCAACGAAATCGCCAGAAGTGGGAGCCACCGTCGGACCCCCCAAAAATACATCACAAAATACCAATAAATCATGGGGTATAGACTCTTGAGTCTACTTCAAAACCCCTCAAACCGTTCATAATTCCATTAACTACACAAGCCACACGAAAATCACAAAGGGATGAGACTTAAAAACTGCTACTATAGCCTTCATCCCAAAATCTCGTATATCCTTACCTAATTCCATCCTAATCGCATGATATCTATGTTTTCATGCAATTCAACTCATTCTCATCAATTCCACTATTTTCCTACGATTTTACATGCATTTTTCATCATTTCCATGCATTTAGCTCATTTTCAAATAAACATAGAACAGAGGCAAAGAAAGGGGTCGCATACCTCTCCGGCAAGCCTCCTCCCACTCCAGCGAAGCTTCCTCCACTGGTGGACCTCGATGAACCACCTCCAACTTGCATGCTGCTCCACCTCTCCTCCAGCTCTACAGCTCACCCTTTCTCCTTCACTCGGTGCCTCCTTCCCTCAGCCTCCTTCCCTTTATATCTCCCTCTCCACCTCGCGTCGCGCCGGCTGCCCATCTCGTCGGAAGGGACGGGTTGACACGGGTCGATGTCGTTGGTGGCACGGGTCAGGGGAGTGGGGAAGAAAGGAGAGGAAGAGGATGAATGCCCGTGGGGGAAAGAGAAAAAGAGAGAGAAGACAAGAAAAGACAGGTGCGTAAACTGAGGCGACTGTGCATCCCCAAATCAGACTCCCAAATTACAAGTAGGTGCACAGAAAGCCAACCACAAGCTCACACATCCAAGAAACAACAGATTATCCATTAATAAACCATTTATACAATATTACAATTAATCACATAGTTTACAATTAAAAATGAATAATCAGGCCCAGATGTCACAGGTCTAGTGTATAACATACCATACAATAAACTTCTAACTGATTGTGCATTCAGCACTTTCAAAGGTTTCTGTCCCTTTCTAAGACATTAATTTTTACTTAATCTTTTTCGATACACATATGGTGTCGGTGCAAGAACACAATTTTGCATTCCAAACCTTTTTAGTATTAAGTGTAAATACTTTTCTTGATTTATACTTAGCATTCTAGACTTCCAATATCTAAAGATGTGCATTATAAGGACATAAGATGCTTCACTCGTGTCTTTCATATCAAATTTCTCATTAAGTTTAATTTTCACTTTATTCAATAATTCCATGTCAATTGTGGCAAGCAAAATATCACCTGCATATAAGGACAATATTATAAAATTGCTCTCACTTTTCATAACATACACATAGTTGTCTAATCTGTTTGAGATAAATCCCATTTAGACAATTACCTTGTGAAATTTGAGATCTTATTGTCTAAAACACTTCTTTAATCCATATATTAATTTGTTTAATTTGCATATTTTTCTCTCATGTCCTTTCACCTGAAAACCCTCGAACTAGCACTTGTATATGTCTTCATGCAATTCTTTATTAAGAAATGCAGTCTTAACATTTATTTGATGTAATTCTATATCTAAGTGTACTACAATTGCTAGTATGATTCTTATAGATTCAAACTTAACTATTGGAGAATTTGTTTCTTGAAAGTCAATTCATTTCTTCCGTGTATAAACTTTAGCTACCAATCGAGCCTTGAACTTGTCAATTGACCCATTTACCCTCAAATTCTTCTTGAATACCCATTTACATCTTATAACCTTCCTTTCCTTTGGTGAATCATACAATCCCCAAACATTATTTCTTGTTATGGAATCAATTTCATCATTCATGGTTTTGAAACATAAATCTTTCTCATGTGATTTAATCACATCGTTATTTGTAATGAGTTCCATGTGATTTTGCTAATCTATATTTGTTAAGAAACATGATGGCTCGCAGGAATACAAATGGTAATCATTTATTCATGAAAGTTGAGTTCTCAATCTTTTATTGCTATGAGCATGAGGTGAGTCATTGACAGGCTCATCAATATTTTCCATGTTTGGTTGGTCATAATGGTCATTTCTCACTATTTCCATGTGTTCATTTGTATTTTCTATGTTTGGTTGATTTTCTGGATCATTTCCTTCAATAACATTAAAGTAATTATCTCTTATTACTGATAATGATTCATCTTTATTTTTAGTATGCTCTTCTTCCTCTAGATTTTCTAGAAATGTAATATTTCTATACTCAATAATTCCTTTTTCCCTATGGAAAATCTATATCTTGATAATTTATTACAATATCCTTAAAACCTACATTTTAATGTTCTAACGTCTAATTTTTCCCTAAGTTGACTTAGAATGAGCACATGAGCTATTGAACTCCATTTCTTTAGATTATTAATATTGGATTTTTTCTCATTCCACAACTCATAAAGTGTACTTGTAACAGATTTAATGGATATTCTATTTAATGTGTAATTTGCAATGAATAATGCTTTTGAAGGTGATAACATGCATCTAACAAAATTCATTAGAACTCTGTTTTTTTCGTTCTACGTCACCATTTTGTTATGCCATGTATGACATAGTAATATGCCTCTTTAATCCATGCAATTGACAATATGATTTAAATTCTTTTGAATTGTATTTTTCACCTCTATCAGATCTTAATATCATAATGTTTCTTCCAAGTTGTTTTTTCCACTTCTACTTTATATTTCTTAAAACAACTTAACACTTCTTTTTTATATGAGATTAAATAGACATATGCATATCTAGAGTAATCATCTATAAATGTCACAAAATATTCATTATTATTATATATTTTCATACTAAGTAGACATATATTTGAATGTACTAAGGCTAATAACTCATTTGCCCTATGTCCTACATCAAAAAATTTCTTAATCATTTTTACAACTAAGTAATGTTGACATGACGTTAATTCCACTTTATTAATGTTAAGGAGAAGATTCAATTAAACCACTTATTCCATTTTTGATATCCCAAGATGAACTAATCTAACATACTATAAATCACATTTAGATAATAAACACAAAGAATAATCAAAATACTATCTACATTATTTATTTCATTGTCTATTATAGAAATGCAAAATAAATGCATACATCTCTATGACAAATACTTTCTTATCTTTTCGAATTAGATTATAAAAGCAGACTTCTAAGCCATTCTTCAAGAGTGTAGGGATAGAAATTAAATTATGCCTTATGCTAGGTGCATAGAAAACATTTTTCAAGATCATAATACTGTCTCTTAAATCTAAGCAGTAGGAGCCAATGCTTTCTACATCTAAATATGTGTTGTTTCCTATGTTGATGTGATGCTCAGTAGATTTGAATTCCTTGAAAGATTCTAGTCCTTTTCTTGTCTTTGCAATATGACAAGTAGCACCAGAGTCTACACATCTATCATTGGAGCTTAGTGGAACAATGTTATTGCATTCAACTATGTCAATAAGTACTCTCTTGTTTGTAGCAAACTATTAAGTATAGTTGTCACTTGTAGTTTTTCTGGAATAAGAGTTTCTACAATGGATAAATCTTTAACTATAACAATCATGTTGTTCATGTATTCCACGACACTCTATCCCTTTTGTATTTTATAGGAGTTATACTTCAGAAGGAGGAGTTGAGTATTGATTTCTGTGATTTTATTATACTTCTTCTTCAAAGCATTGCATAATCTCTATGTAGTATCATAAGTTTTAAAAAGTTTTATGAGATTATCTTCCATAAACATGAGTATGAGGCTTCTTACAGAAATCAATACTCAACTCCTCCTTTAGAAGTATAGCTTCTGCAAAATATAAGAGGAATAGAGTGTCGTGGAATATGTGAACAACATGATTGTTATTGTAATGCCTTGAACCTGGGAACGCTACTGAAATAGCATCAATCTTCTAATTATAATAATTTACAACAATTAAAATAACTGGGGAAAATCTATGCAGAAACGGCGTGTGGTTAGTAGCTTTGAAACTCCAACACCAACGACCGAACTACGTCCAGCTACGCACCTGAAAACTAAACAAAAACCAAACACGCGTGAGTGACTTCTAAGTCACCTAGTACACGCTCAATTACGGAAAACCATGAGAAAACTCTAATTTCTATTTTTATAAAATCATTTCACAAATCTCAAGAAAACCATAAATCTCGAACTAAAAGCAACAGAAATTTATTTCCAAAATCATGACTTTTCAATCATTTCCTTTCTCAAATCTCATGCAATTTTCAAATCATTTATGAATTCAAGAAACCATATTTTCATCCAGATCCAGCCTAAAATACAAGGCCTCACAAGGCTCAAAACTCACACAAGCATTGACTGACAATTGGTTTAAAATCATCATTTTTAATCATTTTCAATCTAACTAGAATATGGTTAAAACCTAAAGCCAAAACTCAGAGCCCGATTCTAGCTCAAAACCATAATCACATTTCACATTCATTTTCAATATTCTAACCTTGATTAGAGGCAACCAGACACACAAACAGTTAGTGATGTCTCGCCCCTTGCCTACTACACTACCGCGGTGAAATTCCCCGTGCGGGAGGACACCGCCTTGGCTAGCAGGCCTCAATTTCCATTTTCAAAAGTACGGAGATACGTCTTTTTCAGACGTTCCGTCGGTGACTCGGACACTTAGGTTTCATATACCCAAGCCTAGCTTACATCGTCGGTGTAACACCCGTAAAATTCATTTTGTAATTATTTACATTTTATGAATTTTATTCCTGGACGGGTGTTACTGTTCCGAGGCCTGTTGTGGGGTTTTGTACTTTTGGGCTTGGGCCTCGTAGGCCGGCTTCTATTTTCGTGTCCCTGTGCGTGGTTGGCACTGTGCATTGTGGCACTGTACGTGTGGGGCCTAGGGGTGGGGTTCACGTGGGGCCCGCGCTGGTGGGCCGTTGGTTGTGGCCGATGGTTGGGTGGTTGGTGCGGGGAGCTATTGGTGCGTGCCTTAGGCTGGTGGTTGGCCAAAGATTGGTTGGTTTGCACGTGCCGGAGGTTGGCGGGTAGATGCATGACAACCTCTTCCCTCGCATATTTAACGTGTGTGTGGGGCGAGCTCTCCCCGACCACCGGAACTCAGCCGAGCCCTCCCCCTTCTTTCCCCTTTCCTCCTTTCCCCCCTCCTCTCCTTCTCCATTCTCTCCTTCTTCCTCTTCACGCCTCCTTCCATCTGCGGGTGGGTGTGGGTGATTAGAGAGAGAGCTGAGAGTGGGAGACGGGAGGCGGTGGCTCACGGCAGCTCGTGGAGGTGCGAGAGGCTCCGGAGCAACATCCTTGGGGTCGTGGAGTGTCGGAGGACGTGCGGGGCTGTCGAAGTTCGTCGGATTCGTCGGTGGTCGCCGGAGGTCATTTTCGGGTACGTACCTCAAATTTAAAGTGTAGAAATCATGTAAAATGGTAGAAATTGATAGGATTGCATGAAATCTAGGTAAATTTACTTTTCTAGAATTTATTGTGATTTTATTAGAATTTCTGGACATTTATGGCGATTGGTGCGTTTTGGGTCATTTTGACCCTTCTGCCATTGCGATTTTATATCTTGATGCATAGTGAATGGTTTTCGGTTTTGTTTGTTGGGATTTGGAGTAGACTCAAGGGTCTACATCCTATGTTTTACGCAAGATTGTTTGGTGCTTGTTTAGAAGGTCCGATCAGAGGTCCCAGTTGGGGCGATTTTGGACTGTAAAGTTTTGGACCGTTTTTTGGGATCGTAGAATTCGACATACCGAAGTGAAAACAGTATACCAAATCAGTGAATTTCGGTATATCGATTTAGTTCGGTATACCGTTTTTCTGTCAGTTTGGTCTTTCGGTCAATTCAGCCTACCAAATCACCGCGGTCGATCGATCCAGAGGATTTCGGCATACCGGAGCCAGAACGGCATGCCAAATCAGTGGATTTCGGCATACCAAACCTAATTTCCAGCATGCCGAATTAGGGCCCAATTATGTTTATAAAATATGTTTCCCGAAAGTTTTCTTTATTGCTGTGTTTTATCCCATTGAGAGGGACTGTGGGGCCATCAGTGGTGGTCGCCTGGGACCCCTGATGCACCGTTTTGCCGAGGTTTTGGAAGAATTTTCAAAGATGTGAAAATGGTTTTGGAAATGGATTTCAAAGGAATAGTTGGCCTAATTTGGAAAATGTTTTTCTGGTTTTTTGTGTGCGGTCCGAGACAGTGTGGGACCGTGTCGTCGGGACCAGGGAATGTGACGACATTCTCGGATGGTCAGGCGCGACTCCTTGGTTGAGGTTGGGGGCCGAGATACCTGAGGTTGCGGGGCAATGGGTCCTGGAGGTATGAGACTCCTTGACTGTCGCCTCAAGGCTAAGGTTGTGGTCCGCGGGTTGAGGTGTCTTGTGGCATGATAGGGAGGTATGATACTCCTGTTGTCGCTGTGAGCACTAAGGCTCGGGTGTCGTCGGGTGTGGAGGTATGACACTCCCTCCTAAGCACCGCGTGTGGAGGACAACGTGAAGAGGGGGACCCCGTGGTGGCCAGTGCGGGTGGGACACGTGCCCCGTAGCTGGTAGAGTTCTGAGAGACAGGACAGCCTTCCCAAGGAGGGGTTGGCTTTGTGAGGGTTCTCCATGTGGGAGAATCGTGGGACAGTGGTTGGCTCCTGCACAGGGTGGCACACCGTGGTAGTGCAGAACGTCGTGGTCGTTCCTTGGCGGACTACGTGTAGCGAGAGTTAGGTTGCCTAGCGCTGGGCTTTCGGACTCACTATGTGTTGTTTTGGCCATTAAGGGCCTTTGCTTGTGGCTTTGGGTTAGTAGAGCTCCGGTTGTGGTTTTGGCTGGTGTGGGCTTGGTTTATGAGGTTTTGAGAAATGAATTTAAAAGGAAAATTGATTATAGTTTTCTTTTCCATGGTTTTTGTGGGATGTGTACCGGGTGACTTTTGTCACTCATACATTTTTCCTCGTGTTGTGGTTTGCAGGTGTAGGCATGTGGAGGGTTAGAGTAGTGCATATAGTCTGGAGTCTCCTAGCCGCACACACAGGTTCTTGGTAGTTAGATATTTACTGCTTGGCTTTAATTTTCCCGTAATTTAATTTGTTTTAAATTATTGTGGAAAATGTGGGGCGTGACAGTTTTTGGTATCAGAGCTCCAGGTTCACTAGGTTGCACTACACCTAGGGTGTCCGGTCTAGAGATTCCATAGGTTTTGCATGCATGGTAAAGTCTACACTTGATTTTTCGCCATGTTTTTCTGGTTGTTGCTTTGTCTGTGGTGCAGGTACTTTGCGTTTCTTCGGCAGGATGCCTCCTCATGGTCTAAGGGCAAGGCCCCTATCGAGGAGACCGAGTCTCGAGAGGACTTAGGCGGATGGAAGGCAGTTTGTGCAGAACTGAGGAGTTTGGCACACGGTATCTCTCACGCATTTAGCAAGAGTGGTGCCAGTGAGCCGTCAGACGACCCGTGGTTGAACCAGTTCATGAAGCTTCGTCTGCCGTCGTTCAAGGGCAAGGTCAGTGTTGAAGAGAGCGAGGCTTGGTTGGAGAAGGTGGTGAAGATGCTGGAGAGCATGGCGTGCTTGGAGGAGCATTGGGTGCGGTTGGCGACCTACCTGCTGGATGGTGAGGCAGATAGGTGGTGGAAGTCTGTGAGGCAGCTGAAGTTCCCAGAATCCATTTTCATAACATGTGGCTTTTCCTCAAAATCACTTTTCAAAACCTTTCATTTCTAGAAACTCTATTCTTTTATTCAAAAACATGGGTTTCATGCCTAAATCACATCAAAACTCATTCATTCATTCTCATTTGGTCTCATGCCTAAAAACCACATATCCATGCCTCAAAATAATATCTAATCATGATTTATTCTAAAAAACCATTGAAAAATATCACGAAATTTCCCTGGTTAACCCACACATCTGGCTCACGCAAAACCTCCACACCCCAGGTACTTACAGATTTTTCAAAAAACAGGGCTTGTGCATTCTTACCCAAAATCACACAAAATCCATAAAAACAGGCCTAAACATCTCAAGCATATATAATGCAACTACATACACATCTCTGGGAAAGTAAAGTCCTTATTTACCACATGGATTTTATTTAATTCCATAAAATCCATTTCATTCATACTAAATCAAGATATTCATCATAAAATCTCACAAACTATCATTTAAGCATGTAATTCCATTTTTCATGCATAAAAAAACATTTAACATGGGTTTTTATGTTCTCATGATCCTAGGAAATCACTATCAAAAAGCCCTGACCAACCCACGTAGGTCAGTCGTGTAGGCTAGCCGCACCCCAACTATGCATCCAAAGTTCAAAAACAGGGCTTCTGAACCCCAGTTCCCATCGACCATTCCACCAAGCATAAAACCACATAAATCATAAAATAATTATGGGGTGTAGACTCTCAAGTCTACTTCAAAATTCCTCAAACAAAACCAAATTCCAATAATCTTGCATTAAGTTATCAATTTACAAACACAGCATGCTCAGAGTTTAGCCTTAAAACATAGGTATGGTATTTCCATTCAAAAACCCCATTAATCTCTGATTCTCATCATATTCATGCAAACCATTCATTTCCCTCACACCTCATATTTTTCCATGAATTTACCAATTTTTAACACATCAAAATAGGGGAAGAAAACAGAAAAGGGGCTGGACGTGTACCTCTTGGGATTCCTGCGACCTTCGGCCCCCAGTGTAACCCCGACAACCTCACGACGGTGGCACACCCAACTCAGACCCCTAGAGATCAGCCTTCACCTCTCCCTCAGCCCACGCCTCTTCTCTCTCTAGCTCACTCAACTTTCCCCTTTCTTCGGCTCTCCTCCACGCCATCACCTCCCTCTTTATCTCCTCTGCCCATGCCTCCTGCCACACTCGAATCATGCCAACCTCGCCAGCCTTCTTTAGACCTAAAGGAGGAGACGAGATGGGCAGACCAGTAGGTCATAGGCTCGTGTGGGGGAGGAAAGAAAAAGGAGGGGAGAAGGATGAAAGAAGCAAGGAGAAGGGTGGTTCACGTGAGTGGAAGAAAAGGAGAAAGAAAGAAGAAAAGAGGAAAAGAGTTGGCATGCAGACCGAGGAGACTGTGCCAACTTTGACCAAGTCCACACAGGTCCCACATGCACACATAGGTGCACAAAAAGCTAGACAGCCACACAGCCAAGGACACCAACACAACCTAGCCATCCAAAGTAATTGATTATCCATTAAATAAACTATTCACACAAATATTACAATAATTCATGGTTTACATATAAAGTGGACAATCGGACCCAGGTGTTACAGTTATGGCTAAAAATTTATCCATTACAAGAACTTCTATTCCAAAAAAACAGTAAGTGGTAATTGTACTTAATAGTTTGCCAAATAATTTTGATATGGTAACTGCAACGGATAAGATCAATCCTGTCCCTTCAACTTTCAAAATTGTTAGCGAGATTGGGAATTGAACAAGAAATTATAACTAACCGTCGAGAGTAAGAGTTGAGTCTGGAAGAAATAAATATTATGCATCGAAAGCCTAGGACTAACAAAGACCAAAACAAAAGGATTGGATAGAATATGACGTAGTTCAAACCCAACCAATCACAGTCAAAGAAGCCACAGGGTTCTTGCCATCCTGTGGTCAATTTGACCACTTTAGAGTAAATTATCGAAATAATGATAAAAATAAAGGCGAAACACCGAAACATAAAACAAACAAGAGAGTATTTATTGACGTAGTTGAATGCGATAACATTATTGTACCAAACTCCAACGATTGATGAGTAGATTTTGGTGCTACTCATAATATTGCAATGATAAGGAAAAGACTAGAATCTTTCAAGGAATTAAAATATGACGAGTAGTTGTAATGACCCGCATCGTTATCAACACAAACACATTAGCCTAAATAATTTCAACAATAATTAAATGCTAAATTACAGGAAATTAAAGGCTAATTTGAAAGCATCTAACAATCAGAAACTTATGTGTGCGGCTATGTGACTTCGATTATATGCACTAGATTCACCAACTGTTGTTAGCCTGCACCTGTAATTTAAAAACCACACAAAGCACGCGTGAGTAACAAGAAAGTCATCTGTGACCATGCCGGTGGAACCCTGCATGGCTCTCCTTACGGGTGCGTGGAAGCACACGAGGAGTCCCGATACGGTCACGACAAAGATGGTGAATTCGGAGAAGAAGACTAGACTCGGAAACACCAATGAAAGATAAGAAAGGATAAGGAAAGGAGTCGCCACCTAGTCTTTTAATGGAAAGACGGGGAAAACCAAACACGAAAGAAAACTAAGAAGAAAACAAGATGAAGAAAACATGTATGCTCCATGCCTAATGGATGAAATGCATAAATCAATGCGGGTCATAGAAAGGGTAAGGATTCCTGTTACGCATGGGGAAGGGGTTAGGCACCCCATGCGCCCGAGGAACCCGGTCTTTCTAGGTTTCCTACTTGCTAAATGGTCTATTGGGTGTGTGTTTGCCTATTCTGAATGTGTATGCTAAAGATGATCGAAAAACATGCCAAATCAAAGATAAGAAAAGAATAAAAGGAAAAAACATAATCCGAGGGACAAATGTAGACATTGGGAATGCCGCTTTACTGTACGCCCGTAGGCGATGAGGAAAATCATGAAAATTGAGAAAACTCTCGAAAAGCATCACGCAAATCAGCGAAAACTCGAAGAAATCTGAGAAAATCAAATTGGGGAAAAATAATCCTCATTCGGGACAATGTCGGCATTGTTAAGCCTATTAATGTACGCCCTTGGGTGATAGATAGCCAAATCAAATCAAAAACGCGAAAATCGGAAGAAATCCGGAAAATGATGGGAAAACCAAGCTTGAAATGAGTTAGAAATGCGTGCACGATGAAAGGAAGAAGGCACAAGAAAATATGCATGAAAAGGTGCAACAAAATGTGCAAAATGCATGCAAAAGTGTGAAAATGTAAACTCCAAGGGCTTTTGTGCAAAAATCCCAAATTCTGAATGAAAATGAAATTCTAAAGCTAAATCATCAAAAATACATAGAAAAACACATTTCATGTAATTTTGAAGAAATCTAAGGTTAAATGTGCAAATCTGTGCATTTTTGGTCAAATTGAAGATTCCTAGGGTTTAAAATGCAATTTTGTTATTAAAACATGTATTTAATGCAATTCTATGGAAATTCAGGGTAAAATATGCAAGAAAAAGAGTCCATGTTTGAAAATAGAAAGTTTCAAGGGCTGACATGTAAATTTACCCTAGAAAACATGCATTCAGTGTGAAATCAGTAAAATTCAGGGGCTAAAATGCAATTTAGGTCACATTTGAGCAAATATTTAAATTCTTAGGGTTTAATTTGCAATTTAGACAGAGAAACATGCATTCAGAGTTATTTTAAAGAAGCTCAGGGGTTTAAATGCAATTTAATCAGAGAAATATGCATTCAGAATTATTTTCATGAAACTTAAGGTTTTAAATGCAATTTTTGAGTATATTTGAGTGAATGTTTGAATATCTAGGGTTTAATTTGCAATTTTGACAGAGAAATATGCTTTCAAAAGAATTTCAACAAAGTTCAAGGTTTTTTATGCAAAATGCTAGATTTAAAATGTAAGAAAAGCAAATCAAGTGGCTTATATTAAAGTTTAAAGCATGAAAGGCATTGACAAGATTATTCAGGGGGCACATTGCAATATTTTCAAATCAAACTTTATTCAAATGATTTAAAAAGTTACAAGGACCTAATTGCAAGAAAAAAGACCTACTTGTAAGAAAATAAGGACCTAAATGTAAGAAAATAAAAAGTTCAGAAGTTATTTAATAGAAAACTTTTTTTTTAAAAAAAGAAAAGGAATCGACGGCTGTCGGCGACGAAACTTCACCGTCGACGACCGCCAGGGATGCTCCTTTGGAGCATCCCAAAGCCTGATCGAAGATCAGAAAGCACAATGAGCAAGAGGGGAGGAGAAGAAGAGGATGTGGAGGTCTGGATCTAGGGTTCAACGGCTGGAGTGGGCCTCCCATCTCCCTTGTCGTCGGGACAGCTTCGGTGACGAAGCCGAAGAAGAAGGAGGTGCTGGAGGGCTACGACGCGGTGCTCAGGGCTGTTGGAAGCTTGGAGGCAACGAGTGGAGCATTTCTCCTCTTCCAGAAGCATGAATGGGACACTCCTCCCATCCTCGGACCTTGCTGGCCGTCGATGCGATCCAACTCCGCGAGCTCGACTGTGGAGGCGATCCAGGGCTTGATGCTTGGCTTCGATGGCTTCGGAGTGCTGGGGACGCGTCGTGGAGTGTTTCTAGATGCTCGGAGAGGTACGACAGAGCTGGAGGCGTGCGTTCAGTCACTGTGATCAGTTTTCTTCCCCGGTGACGGCGAAACGTCGTGACTCCGGCGACCAGCTTTTGGAGGCTCAGCGAGGTGTTGAAACGGTGCGCAGAGGATCGAAAGAGCTTGAGGGAGACCAGGGGAGGAAGATCTAATGCTCTGGGGCTCGAATCAACCAGCGGATTCACACCCCCACCTAAGCCATCAGAAAATTGCTCCGGCGAGGCCTGAGAGCTTGATTCCAGCCCAGGAACACCTCTGGCTTGATTGGAATCAATCGGGGAAGGAAGAGGGAGATCCAGGGAGCTAAAATGTAGAGAAATTGAGGCTTGTGGAGGGCGTACATGGTCTAGCAGTGAGCTTGGCCGTCGGAGCTCGCCGTAGATGGCTAAAACTCTGATTTCTCTCCTCCATGAGCTTCCTCCTTGCTCCAGGATCACTTTGGTTGCTCTGATTGGTAGAAAAAGCTTTGGGAGGCTCTTCTCTCAAATTTTCCCAAAATCTCCTTTCTCACTTGCAAATGGGACTATTTATAGGCTTCCAAATGGCTTGGTTGGTTGTTATGGTTAGAGTGGAAGGTGGTTAGAGTGAAGTGGGAAGTGGTTAAGGTGGTTAAGAAGAGGTGGGAAGTGGTTAAGGTGGTTGGAGTGAAGTGGGAAGTGGTTAAGGTTGTTGGGGGGTTTGACTTATGGTTTAGGGTTTGAATTAGGATTTTGAATTTGTTTAGGTCTTAACCTAGGGTTTAAGGTTTGGATTAGGGTTTAACCTAGGTTTTAGGATTTATTTAGGGTTTTATGGTTTTGTTTAGTTTTTTAGAGTTTTCCTAGGATTTTTAGGATTTTTTAGGGTTTTCTAAAGTTTTTATGGTTTATTTAGAGTTTTATGGTTTTGTTTAGTTTTTTAGGGTTTTTCTAGGGTTTTGTTAGGTTTTTTAGGTTTCGTTTGATTTTAGGGTTTTATTTAGTTTTTTAGGGTTTTGTTTGGTTTTTAGGGTTTTTCTAGGATTCTGTTAGGGTTTTTTAAGGTTTTGTTTGATTTTTAGGGTTTTTCTAGGATTCTGTTAGGGTTTTTTAGGGTTTAATTTGGTTTTTTTAGCGTTTTTTAGAGTCCTGTTAGGGTTTGGTCCATTTGCAAGTATATTGGGGTGTCTACATCATCCTGCACACACCTTACAAAAAAATTGGAAAACAAAGCCAAGTTTTCTCTTTTAAATCATTTTTACTAAATCCACTAAATCTGAAAACACTAATCTCGACTTCAAAACTTTCTTATATTTCTTTTGAAGTCACAAACATATGGGAGAACATTCATATAGCAAAACCAGGCCCTACTGGTTGAAATAGTCCAAGGCATGGTCCAATTGGTCAAAACCTCAAGCACGGGTTATATTGGGCAAAAACCACAACCATACTGAGTTATGCTGCCCAACGCTAAGCAACCAACTCTGGCCATAAGTTGTTACTGAGGTGCACTGCACTGCTATAGACCCACCACATTGTGAGGAGTGATTCCGTCCCAAGTCCTCCCACCTAGAGAACCCTCATAAAGTCAACCCCACTATCATTTAGGACACTACCAGTAACAGGGCATGTGCAATACCCTCCTTGGCCAATACCATAGGTTCTGCCTTATTGGCGTTCTCCACATGGTACCCAGACAATGGGAGTGTCATACCTCCACACTCGGCTGTACCTAGAGCCTCAGTGTTCGGTGACAAGCAGAGTATCATACCTTTAGGTCCAAACAATACCTCAACCCGCAGACCTCAACTTTAGCCTTATAGACGACAGTCAGGGAGTATCATACTTCCAAGATTCGACAAACACTCGCCTACAGTATCTTTGTCTTCGACAACAACCTGGATGATGATGCACCTGACCATTCGAGAATGTCGTCACATTCCTTGGTCCAAGCAGCACAACCCATGGTATTTTGGCCCACACACAGAAAACATGGAAATCCTTTCCAAATTGGGCTATATCTCTTGAAAAACCATTTTCAAAATTATTTTATATCCTTTCGAAAATTCACAAAACTGACACACCAGGTGTCCACAATAGACCACCAATGATGGCCCACAAAACCCTCTTTTATAGGCATTTAAAACTCCTTGGAAAAAGCCACAAAGCATAACTTTTAAAACATCACTCAGGCTTGATTTGGCATGCCAAAATGGGCCAAGCAACCAAACTGGGCTTAGGACACTAGAAATGGTTGACCAAAAAACCACCTGGACATCCAAAAATCCCTAGTTTGGTTGCCTAAAAAGAAATGATTGACCAAACCGGGTGCACAATCAACACCCAAGACTCCCAGAACGTCAGACTGAATAAATTTAGTCGACTGATTTAGAGGTCAAGGAGACAAATCTGAAGCAAAAACGACATACCGATTAAAAATGGCATACTGATTTTTGTGATTTTAGAAAAATGGCCCGAGCCCTAGCCTGCTCGATTGCCCAAGTGGGAGTGAGGGGCAAACCCACCAAACAAAATTCACAATTCACGAATAAAACACAAAATGTAGACGCGTGAGTTTACTCCAAAACCACACAAACAAAACCATGATCCATGCATTATAGCTCAAGATTCAAATTCATAAAGCCACAAGGTAAAAAACGACTCAAACTCACCAACCACAATAAATGGCCATTAATGCCTCAATAAGTCATCATAAATTCTCAATAAATTCTAGAAGCATAAATTTACCTAGGTTTCATGCATTCCTAGGATTTTCTACCAATTTCATATATTTTCTAAACAAAATGTGAGGTGTGTCCCTCACGACGACCACCGACGATTGTCCGGCCAACCACGCGTTCTCCAGTGATCTCGATCTCAACCTCGAGCTCACTTGGCGCCAAGGAAGAAGTTCGATGTCCCTCTTGCCGGTCGAACACCATAGCACCACCTCCACCTCTCACTCTCACTCTCTGTCTCTGTCTCTGTCTCTCTCACACACTTGTGCATAGAGGTGGAAGAAGAAGAAGAAGGGGAGAATGGGGGTGGAGGAAGAAAGGAGGGGAAAGAAGGAGAAGGAGGAGGGGAAGTGTGGAGGAGAAGGGTGAGGGCGGAGGGGAGATGTGCACAAAGGAGAAGGAAAAGAGGAGTAGTGTGGCGGGGGAATAGCTCAGCCCGTCTCACTTCAATATGTGTGGTTGGTGGTAGCTACATGCATGTACATTGGCTCCTCAATGCATGCACCTCTGTATGTCGTCCTATCACCAACTAGCCCACAAGATAGGCCCAACAAAAAGTCTTCACCTGCATACCCCCCCACACACAAGGACAAGAGCACAATGCCTCCACTAAAGGACAAGGCGTAAAATAGGCCAACCAGTGGGATCCAAGCATAAAACCACAAAATTATTGAAATGGCCTTGCACCAGTAACACCCGTCCATTATAAAATTCATTAAAATGTATAATTACAATAAAATGAATTTTTGGGTGTTACATCCTAACCACCCTACAAAAGAATTTCACCCTTGAAATTATTGGTAGGTGAACAGATACGGATATTGGGTTAGGATAGCATCCTCGCGCTCCCACGTGGCCTCCTCGGCTCCATGATGCCGCCATCACATAAGAACAAGCAGAATCACCTTGTTCTGCAACACCTGCTTTTTCCTGTCGATGATCTAGATGACATCCTCCACAAAGGACAAATCCTTTTGAAGCACTGTCGGTTGAACTGGAATCACTTGAGATGCATTAGCCATACGCTTCCTCAACATAGAGACATGGAATACGTCGTGTATAGATGGTAACTCTAGTGGTAGATCAAGCCTATAAGCCACTTCACCAATCCTTTGCATGATCTGGAATGGACCAATCTAGCAGACTCAACTTGCCATGCATACCAAACCTCATCACGCCCTTGGTCGGTGACACCATCAATAATACATAGTCTCCTACTAGAAATTCTAGCAACCATCGCCTCCGATCGGTATAGCTCTTCTGCTAACTATGTGTAACCACTAGCCTGCTACGGATCAGATCTACCTTGTTTACATACAACTGTACAATCTCAGGACCAAGTAACTGATGTTCACCAACTTTGCTCCAACACACGGGTGATCTGCATAGCCTACCATACAATGCTTCATATAGTGTCATCCCAATACTCAAGTGGTAGCTGTTGTTGTAAGCAAACTCAATCAATGATAGTAGTCCTTCCTACTCCCTTGCAAGTCCAAGGCACAAGCTCTAAGCATATCCTCTAGTGTTTGGATGGTCTTCTCTGTCTGACAGTCTAACTGAGGATGAAAAGCTGTATTGAAGTTGAGTACCATGCTAAAAGCTTCTTGTAGAGTCCTTTAGAACCTTAAGGTAAACCTTGTCTCTATCGAACACAATGGACACAAGAACACCATGCAACTAAACAACCTCTGACACATACCACTCTGCCAATTGGTGCATCAGAAGATTCACTTGGATTGCCAAGAAATGAGTGGACTTGGTTAGCCGATCCATGATCACCCACACAGTGTCCTTCTTTCTTAGAGTACGCTACAAATCAGTCATGAAATCTATAGAGATGCGTTCTCATTTCGACACGAGGATGTCCAAAGGTTTCAAAGTCCCTCTAGGTCTCTAGCGCTCTGGCTTGACTAGTTGGCAAGTCGTGCAACTCACCACATGGTCAGCAACATCTCTCTTTATGTCAAGCCACTGAAAGTTCTTCTTCAAGTCTTGGTACATCTTTGTGCTCCTTGGGTGAATGGTGTACCTAGACCGATGAGCTTCAACCAATAGTCTCTACCTGGCTTCCTCATACAGAGGCACATACAAGCGCAAATTATATCTCAACTCTCCATATGCCCCAACAGAGAAATGAGGCTCTCCACTAGCCTTCAGCTTCTCAAAGATAGCCCGAACAAAGGATCCAGCTGCTAACAGGCGATGATAAATTCCACCAGCTTGGGGTAGACAAATAGGTTGGCCACCTAAGTGCCAACTGTTCCCCAAACTTGTCTTCTAGGCCTGCAACCTACTATATCCTCCAAAATGATCCACTCCTTGACCATTAAGCTTACCATCACATGCGTACGTCGACTCAAGGCATTAGCGACCACATTGGCCTTTCTAGGGTGGTGGGACAGACTGTAATCATAGTCCTTCAGATACTCCACCCACCTACGTTGCCTTAAGTTGAGGTCCCTCTAAGGGAAGTTATACTTCAGACTCTGATGATCGGTGAAGACCTAAAAATATTCTCCATACAGATAGTGTCGCCAGAGTGTATTGGCGAACACCATGGCAACCATCTCTAGATCATGGGTCGGGTAGTTCTTCTCATGATCCTTCAGCTGGTGAGATGCATAGGCTACAACATTGCCATGCTACATTAGAACACAACCTAACCCCACACCACTGGCATCACTATACTCCATGAAGCCACCACTTTTAGAAGGCGACGTCAACGTGGGAGAAGAAACCAGACGAGACTTCAACTCATTGAAGCTCCCTTCACAGTCATGGATCCAACTAAACATGACTCCTTTCGTAGTCAACTCTGTCAAAGGTATGGCTATGGAGGAGAAATCCTTAATTAACCTCTAATAGTAGCACACCAAACCCAAGAAGCTTCGGATCTCCGTCACTGTCTTGGGTCTCTCCCAACTACTCACCACCTCAACCTTGGAAGGATCCACTTTGATGTCTTCTCTAGAAATCAAATGGTCAAGGAACATAACATCACTTAGTCAGAACTCACACTTAGAGAACTTGGCATACAACTAGTGTTGTCTCAAAGTATTCAACACTGCCCTCAAGTGTAAGGCATGAGTCTCCACATTCAGAGAATAGACCAACACATCATCCACAATGACTACCACGAACTAGTTTAGAAAAGGGCAAAATATCCTGTTCATTAAGTCCATAAATGCATTCGATGCATTGGTCAAGTCAAAAGGCATAACCATGAACTCATAATGCTTGTATCGTGTTCAGAAAGTAGTCTTTTGAATGTTTGAGTCTCGTATCCTTAACTGGTGATATCTCGACCTCAAATCAACCGTCAAAAATACAAAAGCAGAATGCAGCTAGTCGAACAAGTCATCAATGCAGGGTAAAAGATACTTATTCTTCACCATGATCTGGTTCAGTAATCGATAGTCAATGCATAACCGAAGCGAACCATCTTTCTTACAGACGAACAAGATAGGCGCTTCCCATGGAGAAACACTATGCCTAATAAAACCCTTATTTAGCAACTCTTGCAATTGGGTCTTGAGCTCTCTCAGCTCTGCCGGTGTTAAACGGTAAGGAGGCTTCGAAACAGCACCAGATTCTAGAACTCTACTTCCCTGTAAGGTGGCATTCCAGGCAAATCATCAGGGAACACGTTGGGTTATTCACTGTAGACACCCCGATTTTGCAGTCATTTGACAGCAAGCTCCTCTGGAAGATGCTTTGGTTGCAACCACCACTCCTAAATCCTAACTCCATCAGAACCTTAAGCCCACTTAGGCCCACACAAGCCCCATTAGGTCCACACAAGCCCATTAGGCCCAAACAAACCCACTTAGGCCCAACAAGCCCATTAGGCCCACACAAGCCCACTAGACCAACACTAGGCCCACACAAGCCCACTAGACCCACTCAAGCTCACTAGGTCCACTCTAGGCCCACACAAATCCACTAGGCCCACTAGGCCCACATAAGCCCATTCTAAATTAATCCAAGTAAAATCACTAATTAAAACCAAGAATAAACAAAATTCACCTAAATCCACTTAAAATTTTAATTAATTATGTAAAACCCTAATTAAAAACCAAGTTAAACAAAATCCACTTAAAATCCTAATTAATCAAGTGAAAACCCTAATTAAAATCAAAATCAAGCAAAATCCACTTAAAA
>JAMKQA010021401.1:0-14505 GCA_024699735.1 Posidonia australis | reverse complement strand
CATTCTTCCTCTTATTATTCTTTGGCTTCCATTGTGCAGCATTTGCTTCTTCTAGATTGGTTTCATATTTCTTCCTACTAGCCATTATTTCCTGTTCTGTGGCCAACCTAGCAGGTAGTTCAGAGAGTTGAATTGGGGTTGACCTAAGAGATGTGGTGACCATGTCATAGCTGTAGGAGACTATTTAAAATTGTAGCTATTTGCATTTTTCAGGAATGGAGGTTCCTGCAATAGCCAAGTCCTTAGCCATAACTATCATGCCATTTATGTGTTCCACTACATTTTGTTCCTCAAGCATTTTGCAAGAGTTGTATCTTTGAAGGATAAGTTGGGTTGTCATTTCAGTTGTTTTATCATATTTTTCCTTCAAAGCATTCCACAATGTGTAAGATGTAGTGTATATTTCAAAACATTTTAACAGGCTATCCTCCATAAACATGAACATAAGGTTTTTAGCCTTTTTGTCTTCAATCTTCAACTTTTCATGTTTTTTAATTTCCGCTTCAGAAGCGTCATTTGACAATTCTGGAGGATTAGCTTCTATAGTATGTTCAATATTATCATATTCTAATGCATGTTTTATTTTCCGGTACCACATCTCATAGTTAGCCCCATTCAATTTCTCTATCCTAGCCAATTCGGTTGTGAACAGTTTGCTAGCCATTAAATCTACAACAAATATAAATATACTATTTAAAATTTGTGTAATTACTCAAACAAATAATGAACAATTATTCCAGAATCAAAATAAGATTTAAAACTTAACAAGATTTATGAGTTCTTCAATCAAAAAACAAAAGAAGAATCCACTGCACCAGAACAAGTGCACTACAGTGGTGTGCCTGTGATGTGCACCACTGATATGCGCCACCTACGTGCGCCTCAAAATTCTAAAACAGATATGGTGCTTTCTAATTACTGATTGATCAAGTGTTTAATTAATCAAATATGTAACATGATTCAGTAATAAAGTTCTTTAACAACAGATACATATGCTTCTCAAATTAAGCAAAAATAGATAATCAATATCATTAATTCTTATCAAAACATGTAATAATATATTAGATCTATGTTGTCAAAGATTATTAATTTTAATGACAGATTATTAAAAAATAATAACTACGTAACTAATTAATTTCAGAAATCATACAAAATTTTAATTTCAGATTTATATCTTCAAACTTGCATAATTTCAAACAAGATATAAACAATAAGCATTAAAATTTAAATATACCAATCCCTTATTCTTTTTAATTATTTAATCATGTATCCTGTGTATCTCCCACCCATTATAAAAAAAATAGAATAGCCTAACCCGCGGGCTGAGAAAAGGGGGCAAAACAGAGGCACGCGTGAGGGATCTGGGCTGGCCGGTGCGGGCGGCTGCGTAGGGGATCTGGACTCGCCGGCGCAGGTGGCTGTGAAGGGGGGCTGCGCGGGAGGGCGTCAGCTCTCATGGGTGGCTGCACAGGTGACTGTGCAGGAGATCTGAGCTCGCCGACGTAGGTGACTGCACGGGTGGCTTCGCAGGAGATCTGAGCTCGCCGGCGTGGGTGGCTGCGCGGGTGGGCGTCGGTTGCCGGAATGGCTCTGATACCACTTGTAGGTGGTCGTATAGGGGCTCCGGCGAGGTGGAGCAAATCAGGAACGAGGTATGTGGTTTCTCTTCCTTTTCCTTGATGATTTTCCCATTGAGGTTTCCTGTCCTTTTATAGTGGAGCCACCACGTCTCCACCACCCTCTGCCCCCTTATAACGGCTCCATGATTTATGCCGGCCATTAACTCCGACGAATCAATCCTCATAATTCCGGCCAATAAATCTATTGACCCATTTTAACTGTAACGCCAAGTTGACTGTAACGGTGGTCTACATGACCACCAGTCAACAAAGTCGAGTACAAATCATAACATACATAATGTTTTCTATCGCATTGGGATAGGAAACATGAGATATGTAAGCCTTCTCTTCTTTTGTTTGTGGAAATTGATCTGTAGAAAGTTTAAAGTGTACTCCAAGAGGAATTCTTTCTGACCTAGAGTTTTCCATCCTAAAACGTTGTAGAACATTCTTCAATTATTTTTCTTGACTAACATACAATTTTTTGTTCATTCTGTCCCTATGGATTTCTATACCAAGAATTTTCTTTAATGATCCCAAATCTTTCATTTCAAATTCTCTTTGAGTAAGGCTTTCAAACTACAAATCTCATGTTTATTTGTGACTGTAATCAACATATAGAAGCAAATAATTAAAAAAACCATCATTAAGTTTCTTCATGTAAACACAGTTGTCATAACTTTTTCTATGATAGTCATGTGTAACTATGAAAGTATCAAACCTTTTATTCCATTACCTCGGTGATTGCTTCAAGCAATATAATAATCTCTTTAGCAAACAAACTTAATGTTCTTTTCCTTTAACAACAAAACCTTCTGATTCCTTCATATAAATTTGTTCATTAAGTTCACTATGTAAAAAAGTTGTTTTTACATCTAGCTGCTCCAACTCCAAGTCATGAGCTACGAATGCTAGCAAAATACGAATGGAGAAATCCTTAACAACAAGTGAAAAAATATCATTGTAATCAGTACCTTCTACCTAACTATAGTCCTTAGTAACTAGACAAACTTTATACTTTGAATCTGTAACACCATATATGCCATACTTTCTTTTAAACACTTATTTGCAACCAATAATCTTCGTGCCTTTGGATGGATCAACCAAAGTCCAAGTTGTATTTCTTTGAAGAGATTAATAAGCAGTAGACGTGACTTCAGCCTAGAAAGATTTAGAAAGACATACATTCAACAACATATATCAAGTTCTCTCAATCGGAGTTCGACTCATTCATTCTGCAATGCCATTCTATTGAGGACTGTGAGAAGTAGTACAGTGACATCCAATACCTTTGTCTTTGCAAAATTCATTAAACTGTGAATTGCAAAGTTCAAGTTCATTATCTGTTCTGAGTCACTTGATTTTCTTTCCTATCTAATTCTCTATTAGAGCTTTCCACTGCTTGAAGTATTTTAATGTTTCATCTTTATGCTTTAACATGTTGACCCATACTTTCCATGAGAAGTTATCTATAAAAGTTAACATGTATTGGACACCTCTAAAGAGATGGAACACGTGATGGACCCTACAAATCTAAGTGAATATAGTCCAATTTACTTTTGATTTTATGGATTCTTATCTTGAAGCTCACTTTTTTTATCTTTCTAAGTACACAATGCTCACAGAAATCAAGTTTACCTGTGCATTAGCCAATAAGAAGTCTCCTTTTGCTCAACAATGTTATCTCTTTTTTGCTTATATGTTCTAACATCAAATGCCACAATCTTGCTGTATCATCTTCACGATTAGATAATCACGATGTCACTAATGTACTTGAATGAATGACTGTTCTTCGTTGCAAAATATACAGACTTCTAACATCCTTAGCTTTCATAACCACCAGAGTTCCTTTGGAAATAATCAAAACCCCACCTTTAGTAGAGTATTTCAATCCGTTTCATTCAAGAGTATCCAAAGAAATGAGATTTTTTGTCAAATCTAGAACATAACGAACATTGGATAATGTCCTCACTATGCCATCATAGATCTTGACTTTAACTGTACCTTTTCTAACAATTTTACATGATGAGTCATTCTCCATAAACACATCTCCACCATCAATAGATTTATAAGTGGAAAACTAATCTTTGTTAGGATACATATAATCAATCAACCGGAGTCAAATATCTACCCATTCTTATATTTGCTTTCATTTGTGGTAAAAAGAACAAAACCATCTAAATCTTCGTAAACAACAATTACATGGGCTGCGTTGAGCTTGCCATGGTTCTTGTTGTCATTCTTCCTTTTTTTCTTTATTTTATAACTTATAACACTCCTTCAAAATGTGACTCTCTTTTTTGCAGTAGTTGCAAAACTTAGATTTTGTCTTAGATTTTGATCTGGATGTGCTCTTATTGTTATTTGACCCTTTATCTATTGGTCTTTTCCTTTTGAATAAGACTTCACTCTTCACATCTCCTTTTTGGGTTAATTCTTTATCCATCAATTTATTAGAAAGCAAAGATTTCTTTACATATTAAAAAGAAATAGAGTCTATCCCATGGATAAGAAATCAGCATTTTCTAAATCTATAATAATAGAAATAAACTCATCCATGTGATGTTTAACAGGCGTACCTTCATTCATGCGAAGCATATATAGCCTTTATTTCAAATGTGGATGGCTAGAAAGAGACTTCGTCATATATAAAGATTCAAGTTTCTACCAAGCACTTGCTATACTTTCCTTAAGGACAATCTCGTGTAAGACTTCAGTAGACACAGACAACTGAATCATGATCAACGCTTTTTTATCGAGTTCTTCCCATTGTTCATCCATCATGGTTCTTGGCTTCATTTCTTTTCTAAAGATGGCCTTCTTCAACTTGTTTTGGATACAAAAACTATGCATCTTCACTTGCCAAAAACCAAGTTGATGTTTTGGTTAAACTTCTCAATCTCAAACTTGATTGTAGATATCTTCACACGAGCAATTAAACGATCCAATAACTTGACTCTGATACTACTTGTTAGGAGACTTAGTCGTCAAAGGAATTGCATAATATGGATTGAAAATGTGTAGAGGAGTATGGAATAATGCAAATCAACAACCAAAACTCGTGCAAGAGAGAAATAGTACAAGAGAAGAAGAAAAGAGAAAAGAACACACTACAAAATACAAAGAATTTACATAGTTTTGTTGAAACTTACATCTACGGCTGGAGAAGAACTCAAATCCACAATGTTTTGAGAATACAAAAATAAGAGAGGAGCATAAGAAAGAAGTTGTTGCCCTCCTCTTGAGTTACAAGTCAAAAACACCTAAGTTACAAAATCCTAAAATGGAGTTATATATTTATAGCTGTTGTAACAAACGTTTGGCTAAATGTCAGTTTGAAACTCTAAATTCAAACTAGAAGTAAGCAAACATCCAACGTAGATGTCCGTTTTTCCACTATGTTAATACAGTACTCCAACAGACGTCTGATGCAAACGCCCATTATTCCACTATGTCAAAAGGATGCATTAGCAGACGACCAATACGAATGTCCATTTTGCTCCTGAGTTGTGGTAGCATGTTAGCAGATGTCTGTTTCGAACATCTACAAGAAGTTGTTGCCCTCCTCTTGTGTTAGCGGATGTATGCAGTGAATTCAAGACATAAACTCAACATCATTAAAAATAGGTATCATTGTAAGGTATCCAAAGTTTTAATCCTGATTATGTGATTGATGATAGAGGGTTCTTAGCAATTTAGCTTATTTTATTTAAAAAAAACATGATTTACAATCCATAAAAGAACACTAATCAACCGACAAATAGAAAAGTTGAAAGAGGAAACAATACGGCTAATTTTAAATGAATTTCCAAGATCCATAGCGAAGCCACATCCATGCTCTCTAGATAAATTGGAGATACACATCATTGTATCAACAAAAGTCAAAATTGTTCAAGAACAATATCATAGACAAAATCTCTAAGTTGGATCTTTCAAGGTGACGTTATATCATGGATCTACTTCACGGTCTCGATTATGTATTTGATGCTTTCTCCTCTGTATTTCTTCTTTCGTTTTCATTCTCTTGTTCCACAAAGTGAAATGACTTGATTTGTAAATTTTCATGCTAATGTTCATACTGGTATCACTCTGGTGCAGCAAACTCGAGTGGGGTAATAGTTGCTATTCCCACCAGGTATACACATCATTACCAAAAAAAGGAAAATATTTCATCAAACATTTGAATAGATAAAAAATTAAACCACTGAATGGTAATATATACCAACAGAAAAAATACCAATCAATGGAAAAAAAACCCATTGAGAAATCCACAAATCAACAATGGACACTTGCATTAATAAATGGGGACAAATTTGGAAAAAGTGTCTACATCCAATATAGTAGCAGGCACTTTTTTTTTAAATAAATACATAGGAAAAAAATAACATATATTTATTAGATATCTATAAATACATAGTGAAATTTTCGTTTAAAACAAACAACTATTAATTCTTGATCTAAAAGTTTTAAAATTCAACATGTTTTGTTAAATTCTAATTGTAAAATTTTAGATTAAAAATTAATAGTGAATGTAACTCAGATTAAGATGAAACTTTGACACATAGTAGATTATCTTATAGATTAACTAATTATATAATTAGATTTTATTTTTAAAAATAAAAAATAAAAAAAGGGTGCCTATAGGAAAAATTCCCTATAGACACTTACAAGGACCATTTTCTATTAATAAATAGTTTAGATGTTTATGAAACGTGTAATTGATAATTTTGTAAATTAGTAGACAACAAGAGTATGAGTATTAGAGAGAGTTTATTATCTTGAATGCGGTTAAATTTTAAAAAGATGGGCAATTATAAGGGATTGAGTTACTTGTTTGTTTGTTTACTTATTTAAAAGCAATATCATAGAATACAGAAAGATTAACGAAAAGTTCATCCTTCAACTTCTTCTTCTTGGAGATGAAGCTGCTTGAATTACACTACTATCATGTTCGAATCCTAATCTCCTTCCAGCTTAAAGATGAGTCTTAGATAAAGAACAAATCAAATAGTGTCATAATTACCGATCTCAAAATATTTAGCCACAAATGTCTTTTAAAAAGATGATATTTAGCCACAAGATACTATCACGTACTTACTACTTGTTATCTTATCTAATGTTTTTTCAATAATATTTCATGTACCTAGAAAGACTATGATTGTTTTTTTTTTTGAAATCGATAATCTGTTTTTTCTGTTATATATTTCTAAAGCAACCACATAAAAAGACCGAGTTTTGTAGTGGTATTACAGTGAGCAGCTCCACAAGTAATGAGCAAAAGCCAAAGTATTGAGGCAGAATATATATTACATACCCAAAGAAAGACTATGATTGTTTATTGACAATATCATAATTTTAAAGATGTATAAAATATATTTAGATGTAATTTGATATTATACTTAATAATTCATTAACAATATTGAATGTCTACAACTAAGTTAAATTGGTTGTAATTGCATTCAATCAAGGAGTAATCGAGTCAACTCATTTCAAGATAAAGTATACTTATTAGCTATTAATTACTTAAATCTTTCAAAATACTTCAAAAGGTTACCATTAAATTTGCACATCCTTAGTATGCTAGTAACATGTATTCAATTGAATTAAATTGATGAATTGGCTAATGCCATGATAGTAATATTGTTTGTAATGACTTGGTTAAATGTTAAAGTCACTTTCTAGTATACTAAAGGTGAGTTAGAATTTCACAGACATCATCTATGGAAATTTGCCAAAAAAAAAAAAAAAGGCCTATCCAATCTTTTCCACCTGAATTTTAAAGTCATGTATGTTCCTACCAAACTTATAACCCACAAATTAATTAAATAGATCTAAATCTTTTGAAATTTGAGAAAGAAGAAAGTGTGAAAAACTATCAGGTATAATAACATCTACCTACGACTCTTTTAGTATGTTGACCTCGAATGATTAGTATATGAATAGATGTGTAATATGTCCAAAATATCGATATTGGTGTAGTTGGTTGTAAAATTCATCTAAGACTCTTCTATAGAAGATAAGATTTCAAAGAACCACATTTTGGAGCAAAATGTATATAGAAGTACCGCAAGACTGTTTCTGAGTCGGACCCCTGCAATTTGAAGCCCACAGAGACGATCTCAGACCGGACCGGACCGGCCAGACCATTGACATCCTAATTTATCTTGTTTACTCAAACTTGAAAAGCAATACATATTTTGCTTAGGGCAGTGATTTCGTTGTAAAATCTTCTTAGAATTATAAGGTCGGGTCGTTCATTTGGATCACGTGAAAACCTAATTTGAGTTTAATCAACTCAAACCACATACAAATGGCAAGTTCATTGAGTTTAAGTTGCCTTTAAGAAGAGATTAAGGTGAGCTTTCATCCCACCTCAAGATACCACTCAAGTGGGGGATGTCGTTAGTGGGCTCCTGCGAAGGCCCATCATATGTAATCGCTGCTGCATTTCCAAATTTTGGGCTGTAGGTCCAAATCTTAGTACGAGCAGAATTGGTGTACCTCACAGCCCACGAGATCCTTGAAATTAAACTTCTCATTTTATTGAATAGGAACTGGAACATTACAAGACTTGTCGTTCTATTTCATAAAAACGAAGAAGATTCAATTTTGACCACGTGGAGAAACGCATGGTTCTTGGAATCATTTAAGAACTCCTTGTGGACATAATATAACTACGTAATTATTACTCGTATTAAGAAATTACAGGTTAGAATCTCTATTGATACAAAATTTTCAGTAATCTCTTAGGTCCTTTATTTAAGATGTATTGGATCAAAGTCTCTTCAGGACCTTTCTTTTATGGTATTAGGACCTGCTTTTGGTTCTTTGAATTATATGGAAGTTGCAACCATATACTCGGAGTTACCGCTCATATGAATATTCCCTTTTGACTGGAATTCAAGCTCCTGTTTTTATTTTGTTATGACCTTTGAAAAAAAATATATCAACAATACGTTTGTATGTGAAGATTACCTTTTAGCTAGATTTTTTTTTTTCGTTAACGGTTGAAATAGATAGAAGGTGAATGTTCCAAGATTCGAACCTGGGATCTGTGGTGAGTTTAAAGTTCTCTCAGTCACTGTGACAATGAGATATTGTCTCCTTTTAGCTAGATTTCGAGCTCCTATTTGCGTGTATGCCTTATATGACCTTCAGGAAGATAATTTTCGACAAAACATTCCTGTAAAATTAATATCCCTAACGTCACTTTGGGTTGGTGGTATTGGTCACGTTCCATGCATTGGTTAAATCGGGAGAATCTCATAATTATAAAAGCCATGAGAAACAAGGGTAAAAATCATATCCTACACGAGAAAGATGGTACTTTCATTATCTTCTTTTTTTTTTCATAAGTTTTTTTTTTTTTTTTTGATAATATTCATTATCTTTTGTGCAATCTATGAAATGTTTTTTTTTTATTAAGTTACCTATTGAAAATAATGTTTTCCCATTTTCCCACCATTCCAAAGGTACTTGCATTTTAGTGTCCAATTGAAATCTTGAAGGTTGAGAATGGTAAGACCATCCTACCCTTTGCGATGGCGCATTGGAGGTGGTCTTGGCTTCCTCCGAAAGGAATTTCTTTCTCAGAGATTCAATTCTACATTCCACTTTCTTTAGTAGTGCATAATCGAAAGTTTGTAAATCAAGAGGATCAAGAGGGTACTAAGTTAAGAAGAGTAATTTTCCCTCCCAAGGAATGAAACTCTTCCAAGCCCCAATTCTTTGTTCCATCTTATCCATTATGAAGGTCAGTCATCAAAATTGGGAAATTTAAAATACAAGTACAATTCCAAATAGGTAATAAGCAGATTCTCAATGAAGCTGCCTGGGATAGAGTGACTCTAATACCCGTAAGTGAAGATTTATAAAAGTTTATTTTCAATCCAGAAGTAAGTTGAAAGCAATTGAAGGTTCTTAGTAGGTTTGTGATGTTTTACTTAGAAGGCTTCAAAAATATTAAAATTTCATCAATGAACTATATATTCATCACATTGGACCCTCTATTAGGGAATTGAATGCCATCAAATAGGCTATTGAATTTACCCATGGCGTGTATCTTATTTAAGACATTTGTGATTAGGATGAATAGAAGAGGTAACAAGGAATCTCTTTGACTAGTTCCATTAAATAATTTAAAGTATTCATAAGCAGTCTCATTCATGAGTATGGAAAAGTTGACTATAGTGACACACCACTTGATCCACTCAATCCACTTTTCTCCAAAAATCATGTCACAAAGAATCTCAAAAATGTCTTTTAAAATCTAACTTAATCATGAGACCTTTTTTCTTAGTGGAAACGAACGTCCCATGAGCTATGAAGTGATCCATCAACCTACTCACGCTTATTGGATCAACTCATATATCTTATAATGCTTATAAAGAGACAAGTTTTCGTTCTTTTTCCAACAAAATGCCAAATCTACCATTGAACAAGTTGCATCTTTTTTTACACAAAAATGTCAATTTTATCCTTAATTTTTTTATATATTGACACTTATAAAAGGGACAGGTTTCCTCTTTTTCCACCAAAATGCAAAATCTACCCTTCAACAAGTTTCCTCCTTTTCCCACCAAAATGCTAATTTTACCCCTAAATTTTGTTACATAGTGACATGTACATCCTCACATGACAACTCATCTCCTTTTCGATAGAAATATCGATCACAATTAAGATGGAACACCATATTTAGGTAATTGATGCAAAATGAAAGCACCACAAAAGTTTGATATCAGAATCCACCAAGATCTTCCTCGAAATTCACCAAGGCTTCTTTGAATCCATGAAGAGATATAGAAAGCATAGAAATTTATTATTGAAAAGATGATCTCAAGAGTTTACATTAACTCCATTTATTTAGACTTCACAAGACTTAATGATAAACTTTGAATTTTAAAAGATAGGTAACAACTCCTAAAGATAAGTAACTACTTCTAAAAGATAGATAATTGATATTTAAATATAAAATTCAAATTTGAAAGGGATAGAGAGAGAATTTTGCGATTCTAGGAAAACCAAACTACTTGGATTTTTGATCTATCACAAAACTTGGGTTGTGAGTTTTTTGGGAATTTAAGGATTGAAGGATATGTTTCTTTTCCAATTACCCATTCTACATTAGTCTCCCCTACTTGAAAAGGGCTTGACCTCGAGCTTATATTCGGTTCAATGGTCTCCAAAGGGTAGTGTTCGAACAAGTCTACCACATTAAAAGTTGGAGATATAGCGAGGTCCTCAAGAAGATCAATAACATAGGCATTTTCATTGGTTCTCTTTAAGATTCTACGTGATCCATACTTGTTGTTCTTCAATCTATTGTAAGTTCTGACAGGAAACCACTCTTTATGTAGGAATACCATCACCATGTCACCTTCTTCGAACAATTTCCATCTCCTATGTTTGTCAGCATCAAACTAGTACTTCACATTTGGACACTCCATCTATTCTTGTAATATCTTTCCTTCCATAGGGCACATCCTGTAGGGTGGTAGGTTCAAAAGTCGCGATCCAAGAACAAAGTCTATCTGATGTTGGACATCCCTCAACGATGGTAGTTCGACGAGAAGTTCTTTAGGCATAATTGACTCAAATTGGTGCAAAAGCCTTTGTACTTCAAGAGGAATTTTTGAAAGGGGTATTGTCTCTTCTCTTAGTACGATCATAACATATGCATTGTCAACTTCCTTTAAGTCTTTAATGAAGGTTTGCTTGTTCAACCACAGAAAGGGCTTCTTGTCAATGGTAAGGGAACGATTTGATCCTCCTTCTACGTTTGGTATGAGTGCAACTTGATGCCCATCCTTCTTAAAAATATAGACGTTCTCTCTTCCCTTGTAGGTGCATGGCATTGACATCGAACTATCATGGTCTACCTAAGATCATATGGCACACATCCATCTCAACATCACACAAAGCTTCGTCTATGTACCTTCCAATGAAGAACAGAACTCTACATACCTCATCTACCCTTACATCATTACCTTGACAAATCTAGCCAATCTTGTAAGTAGTGGGATGTTTCTCCATCCTCAATCCTAACTCCTCTACCATATGGCAAGAGACAATGTTCTCGTTGCTTCTACCATCGGTAATGACATCACATACAATACGAAATATGTTATGCCATTGAGGATATTCTTTCGTCTTCGGAGTTATCAACAACCTTTGTACAACATATGAAAAGTGTTATCCTTCATTTGCACATTGGGCATCATCTTCATAAAAAACCCATTGTTCTTCACTATTAGTTTCCTCCGCTTGACCATTATCTTGATCTACTAGGTTTATAATATTTCATTGTGGGCACTGCTTAGAATAATGACCTAATTGTTGACATCGATAGCATCTGATCAGTTCAGGTTTGGCAAAGGGATTTGTTAGTGCTACTCTCTTGGATGTTGATGTTGCTTTTGGATTCTTCTCAATACTCAACTCTTGATCTATGGTGGTGGGCTATTGGGGTTGTTTAAGTCCTCCTCAAATATGAGGCACGCGAACTAAATTTGAGTTTGACAACATCCTTGTTCCACACTCTAACTATTTCTTTACTTCTTCTTTACTAAATCTGGGTTTGACATCTATTGAACTTCTTATTCGTTCGAGTTGTTGAGGAAAATCAATAAAACTCCTGCATGTATTCTTCAATAGTTCAAGCCCCTTACCGACAATTATGGTATTTGTTAAACACCACCACTTCGTAATCTATTGGCAGAAAGTGAGCCTTAAGTACTTGTTTCATCTTTTGCCATGTTTGGATGGGTCTCTTTTGTTGTCGTGCTTAGTTCATCAACAACTAGTCCCACCATGCTGATGCACCTCCCCTTAATCGACATGTGACTAGTTTTTACTTGACACTCTCTTGAAATATCCATGTAATCAAAGGAATGTTTCATCACTACAGTCCAATCAAGAAAATCCTTGATACGGATTTGTCCATTGAAAGTTGGGAGATCTACCCTCATCTTGAACCCTCTATCATATTCTTCATATTCTTCTCGATCACGACCCCAACCACGACCCTTTTGTACTTGACACCCATCATGACATTGAGGGTTACAATCCCTTCCTACTCTTATTCGCTTGATCGCAACCAATATTATTTGTTTCATTTGTTGTTGCAACTTCTAGAACTCTTTTCTTGTGATAACATTGTCTTGTCTTTTAGCCATCTAACCATTGATTAACCTAGCACTGATACCAATTGACGAAAACTGGAAGCACCACAAAAGTTTGATCTCAGAATCCACCAAAATCGTCCTTGAAGTCGACTAAGGTTGTAACATCTACAACCAAAATAGGACAATCGTGGATTTGGAGTGCAAATGAGAAGCACGGGCAAGGAGCACAGTTAGGGTGTGCGGATTGTCCAAAACAGAAAATCTAGAATGGATGTGAGATCATGTAATTATAATCTGGAAATTCTGATTATATGATTATGTAACAACCTTGATTTGTGATGTATTTCTCTTAATTATATCAAGGTTTGTTTCTGGTTTCCCTTTTGTAAGGTATTTTGGTATTTTGCGACCCCTTGTGTGTGTCGAACCTAGGAAAGGGCTGAAGTCAACCAAGTAGTGCAGCACAGTATCCATCGTCGTTTACTATACTCACATTACGCACCTTTAGCTTTTCACTATACCGCTACAATCTCCGATGCGATTCTTGGCAGTTGTCGACGTCAGACGGCGACAACGAACAACGGCCTTTAAATTAGAGGAGGAAGGGTGATGGTAAGACAAGAGTAAGAACCACAGGGTGAAGGGAGGGAAGTTGAGCATTTTGAGTGTGCGCTGGTGACCCGAGGAGGAGGAGACATTCCCTGGAGGTTGAGGGGATCGTCGGAGTCCACTGTGTACGCACTCATCCCTCTCTCTCTTTCCTAAATTAGTATGAAATCATGCAAAATTACGCAGGATTAGTTGTAAATTGTGGGATTCAATAGATCAGACAGTTCTAAATGCACAATGATCAATATTGGGTTTTTTTGATATTTACAAGTGGATTTTTGTGTGATATTTGAGTCGACTTGCTACAATGATTTTACAGAACTCTCCGAGTTTTCCGATTTTATATCTCAAGCACTGCTTTATGGATTTTAATGATACTTGTCCCAAAATGTAGAGGATTCAAAGCACTACCGTTTTGTATATTTGGTTTGATTTTTTAGTTGCCATAAATGGATCTGTCGGAGGATCTCCTTTCGGACGATTTCCGTTGGCCCTATTTTCTGGTTCTAGGTTTAATGTAAAAACTCGAACTACGTGTAAAGGGTGCAGACAGATTGCGCAACCAGGTCGTGGGGTTTTGGCAGTACAGTTTTCAAGTAAAGAATGAATTATTGTGAATCAAGGTTCTAATTATTGATAATGAATTTCTGTAATGAAAGGATTTGGAAAATGCTTTCGAAAATGAAACCCATGTTTGGAAATGTTTTCTGAGGATTTGATAGAAATCACGTATCTAAAAGGCAGTTCGACAGAAAATGGGCATTAAAGGCCTCGAAGGTCGATGAGACGTTTAAAGTCATAGTTGTCGAGTTACTTGACAGAGGTATTACAGGACCTCAGGGTGAAAAAGACTCAGGCATTCCCTTAGTGTCGACACTGACTGGGCTTGAAGTAGGAGACTTCAAGTGTCCAGGCACCAAAGGGCGTCAGAAGATGCACCCCATGTATGTACTATAGGTGTTATAGCGAGGGTACAGCCGAGGCAGTTGGACTCCTATACGAGGTGGTTCATTGCGACTATAGACACCCCAAATTTCCAATTTTGCAGGATAAGGATGTGGTGGCTGAGCTCTAACCCTATCAAGGCCCTTTTAATTCATGGAAACCCAATTGGGCCCATGAAGGCCCACTTAGGCCCATTAAGCCCTATTTGA
>JAMKQA010021400.1:0-18762 GCA_024699735.1 Posidonia australis | reverse complement strand
TTTCACACCCATTTTTGACTTTTTCCACTTATTGCATTTATAATTTTGCACTTAAACATAGTTTTCATTTAAAAATCATGTTTGCATTGTAAATTAATCTTTAAGTTCACATTTGTACTTTATGTGTGAATTTTGCACATTAGATCCTGAACTCTCAGGAAATTTCCAAGGTGTAATTTTCACACATCTTAGTGGTGCATTTTCTTTTAATCCATCATCTATGCATTAAGATAAGAGGCACTGAACACATTTTAATTAGCTTTCCCCTTTTTGTGAATTTTGCATTTTGATCCCTACTCTTGTCCTTTACTCTGTTATATCATTTTCTTATTTTTAAAACCCTACCCCTTTCATGTTTTCTTACAAATAACATTTTATTGACATTTTGCATACAATTTGGTATATCTTAGACCATGCATCATACACACATTTATCACATCTAGCCATAGAAATGACCAAATTGCCCCTATGCCACCAATTCTTGCACATGCATGTTAGTTTTTGTACTCAGTCATGCATAATCTTTGTCTAAGTCATTCCTCAGCATCTTTTACACATTTAGGTACTCTTTCATGCATTTTGCATAGTTTTCATTACATTTGCATATCATCCCATCCTTTTTGAGCAAGCCTGCATCCTATATGGCTTTCTATGGATTTTTCCTTATATCATTTTTCGAATTCCTTCGCTTGACATTTGATTTGATTCCTTTTATTCTACATTTTTGTATTTTTTTGATTTGATTTGGATTTCATTGCCTGAGGGCATACATTAACTCGCCTAAAGGCCCACATTGGCCTAGTTGCGGATTATTTTTCCCTTCTTGATTTTTATGATATTTTCCATGATTTCGATAATTTGGGTTGACCCCACTTTTGATCGTTTTGATATCAGTTTGGGTTTTTGGACTATTCTCTTCAAAAACACTGTCATTTTATATGATTTTCTTCACATGTCACAACTTGCTTGTTTTGCATGGACTTCTTTGCAAAATTTTCCATCTTGATTTATGTGATGTTTACTACGATTGTGATGATTTGAGTTGATTGCAGTTTTGATTCTCTTGATGTCAGTATGGTTTCCCAAGCCATTCTCGCCAAAATCCACGTCATTTCATGTGATTTTCTTTGTCGTGTTGCGTTTCGTGATTTCATCATTTCGTGTGGATTTCTTCGCAGTTTTTGCATACCATCTTGCATATCGATCTAGTCTTGTCTTGCCATTCATATTAGCATGATTAGAGCACAATCTAGGCTTAGCATGCATTCATTCAGCCTCTAACAAGCGAATTGGACTAGAAAGATTGAGTTTCTCAGGTGTACAGGGGTACCTAATACCTTCTCCATGCGTAATAGGAATCTTTACCCATTCTATGGTTTGTAGACATCTGGCCTTTTCATTTGTATCACATGCATTCATCTTTCTGTGGTTTGTTTGTCGTTTTTCTCGTCTTTCCCTTAAAAGACTAGGTGGCGACTCCAATTTTTTCGTTTTATCCTATCTTGAGCCCTTGCCATCCTGGCATGGCTGTGGCCTCCTCCCTCTGGTGCAACTCCGCGCCGGATCTCTGGGCGGGCATGGTCACAAAACTGGCGACTTTGCTGGGGAGTACCAGATTTCGTCTTTTAGGATAGTCTTTTTCACTTGCTTGACCTTTATTTCTGAGGCTTTGGCCTCACATACTTGTTTGTTTGCCTCGCTTGTGCTGGTTTGCTTACTTAGTGTACCTTTCACACTTTCTTTTAAACATTTTCTCTATCACTACACTCACATGCTATATATCTTGCCTTTTGATTTGATGGATGTTTTCTTTTCACAATCATGATGCCACGACACTCGCACATGCCATGCTCATGCCTTTTGCTTGTTGTTTGTTGTACTTGTGTATTTTCTTCTCCTTTCGCATTTGACATGCCTAGGAGAGTAGAGACATGTTTGTTCCGCTTTCTTGTTTAAAATAAAACACACAAACTCAGAGAAACAATTAGTAAGGCAAAACTAGAGACCAATTCAAACTCTTTCCCCCTTGTTAATAAAACGCAAGTAAAAGACACAAAAGCATATTGCATGATTGATCATATAGGGCATGCACCTTCTCCTCTGAGTCCACTTACAGCTTGTGAAGGACAATTCTAGTAGCCCATTCTATAGCATTGGTGTAGGTGGTATTGCTAGTTTGTCTCCCCTTGTCTGGGGTCCTATCGGTGTTAGTAGAGGGTACAACTCTATGCTATTGCATGAGATGAGGCCACCAACGCACCACCCGTTTACTGTCTACACTTTGCCCAAGATTTAGAGCGGGGGCCTTTACTTTCTAGTCTTACTCGAAAACCCATTTATCTATTTGTGATCTCGGAGTAGATGGCTTTTTAGGAAACACTTAGTTGGTGTGAGAGAGCATATTAGTTGCATCCATGTGCATGAATGCCAATCATGCCACCTTAACAATTGCATCTTGTTGTTGGTTTTAACACCGGTAGTTTTCTTTTTTCTAGGTAAAGTGTGAGTTCCTCAGCTACTGCTCGAGCGTTCCTGTCTTGATTCCCTTGTTTGTGACGCTTCGTTGTTGATCATTTTTTTTGAGGTTATTCATCACTTTGACGATAGCTCGTCCTAGGATTCATCCCTTTATTTGCCATCGTAGTTTGGTTCTCACTCATTCCCGATCAGCCATGGCCCAACGCACCAGCGAGCCTCTCTCCACCACTGTTGATCAAGAGGGCACTCAATTTTCGATCCCTCCTACCCTCACTATGACTTCAACTGTTCACTCTGTCCCCTTCGTGCATCATAGAGGCTCTGTCCCCTACACCATCGGACATCCACTGAACTTAGCCAGTCTAGAGCCAGGCACTGAGTCCATCTTAGTGACCCCTGCTCGGGTTCCAGATGTATCACTGACGGCCTCACTCCCTCAGGGTCCTTTCTCTTTTAGCACTCAGCCCACTGTGGTGATATCACTTGCAGGTTCCCTACCTCTAGGGTAATCTGTATCCATTCCATCTTTGACATCCAGACCTTTGATTGAGCCACCCCTCATCGTCCCTAAGGGATCTCCTTCTGCACTGGTAGAATATCTGTTTGCCCTCACCTAGAAGATCAAGGGTATGGCCTTTGCTATCTAGTCTACTATGGACCCCACTGTTCTTAAGTATCCCCGGCAGCCTACTTCAGTGTATCAGGCATCACCTTCTACACCACCACCTCAGCCCTCACCCTAGCTCCTCACTACACCCACATTAGGTGTGACACCACTACCTCTGACACACCACTTCACTACACAACATTCTACTATAGCATCTGGTGGCCAGCCCCTTAGGCTGTAGTACAGCATCCATAGAAGCTATAGCCTAGCATCGTACTTTGCAGAAGCTGTTACTCTTACACTCAGTACCCACTACCAAACAACTCTCTGCTCATCGTCCTCTCACACACTATCAGGTTCAGGCACCTTCATTCCCACAATCACACCAAGCACTTCTGCATGGATATGCTGGCCATCATGCCACAACACTAGGTGGCATGATGGTGGACCAGGAGGAGCACCTAGGTGCGACCCACACAGCATATGTGGTCATTCCCCCTGCTGCATCACCCTCGACAGCAGCAGCTCTGAATACCCTCCTCGTCAGGGTGGGTGACCTGGAGAGAGCACTTTGACAAGTGTGGGGAGGCGACCCCCAACCCTACGGATTTCGGGACATCTTTTATTCCCAAAGGCGACACTCCCGTCGCATTTTCAAATCCTGAACTTCAAAAAATACAACGGTATAGGTTGCCCAATTTCACACCTTAGGGCACATTGTAGAGATCTCGCTCAACTCCAGGCTAACGAGAGGTTGCTGATCTGCCTTTTCCAGAAGAGTCTCACCGACCCATCCCTCAAGTGGTTCACGTCGCTTGACATGGGCTCGATCAAGACTTGGAACGACCCTCACAGGCGTTCATGGACCAATATGCCTTTAATCTCGACTTAGTCCCAAAGAGAGAGGATCTTGTCGCCACAAGACAGAAACCCCATGAATCATTTAGGGAGTTCATCGGCCATTAGCATGCCCTTGCATCACAACTGAGAGATAGACCCTCTGACGAGGAGTCTATTGAAATCATTATTTGAGGCACGTAGCCAGATGTTGGGGCTCTATTGAGCATTTAGCCTGTCACTACCTTTCCATCTTTGATTTGGGTAGGTGCACGTGTAGTGAGCCCTCTTCGCAGCATTAGCTTTCCTACACTCGCCACTTTTTCCAAACAAGCTACATCTCTGAATCACCATGCGAGCAGCAACACTCGTAGCGGCACTTGCACCAGTTACCCTAAGAAGTAGGATCCCCCCAAGCCTGTTGTCACGTACGTAGGGTCGCTTGCCATGCCGGTCAATGTGGTGAACCAACCAAGCCTGAATCAATTAGTCTATGCACCTGCACCTAGGGCACCACACACGCCGCAGATCACCACCACCGCCCAGTCGGTGTATCCCACGGCATCGGTTCGGCAATGACCCTACCTAGGGAAAAGATGGCCTCAACGTGCTACACGATAGTACACCCCATTTGTTGAGCCATTGAGTGTCGTCCTCCCCAAGGTCATGTCGCTCTTGAAACTTCTAGAGGTTCGTCCCCTCCGAACCCTCTTCTGGTGTGGTACAACATGAACCTCCACTGCAATTTCCATCACTGCGTGGGCCATTCGATGGATAAATGCATGGCTCTTTGAAACGCCATTTAGGACTTGATTGACTGTAAGGTAATCGTCATTAACACCCAAGAGGTACACACTGCACCAACACCACCACCTCCACAGGCACAAACACCACCAGCCTATCCTAACATTATCAACTAGCCCATGCCTGCGCATAACAACTTAGCAGGCGTTGGAGCCTCAGGAATCCATTTCCTTTCTGTTTCTAGGTCTACGACATCCGTAGTGGACCCCTCTGATCTAATCCATACTGTTGATGAGCCATTCCCTACTCATCTTTATCGTTTAAGCCGTGTTGATTCTGAGTTAGCAGTACATATGATACGGCTGACCGTAAGGGCGGAGCGTACCGCCGTACTGTTGACCGCACACTCTGGGTGGCCCATTTGCCTACTCACCTGTCCCATGGTTATGCATATTGTCTAGCATCCTATTCAACCTCTAGTCCAATATCCTGTCTAGCATCCTATCCAACATCCTATCCAGTCAGGCCATCCCTCAACCATTCCCGTGTCAACGCCGCTGGAACTAGCAGCACGCACCCCTATTGTCGTTCACCTGACAAGGGACACTCACCGTGTACCCTATGATTATGCCACAGAGATGTGCGCAGTAGTCACCAGGTCTAGGAGGGTGTATAGGCTACCAGTGGTAGTACCCCAGCCTGATCGTTCAGCATCTTCCCTTCATTAGCCAGCTCCTCAACCCTCTAGGATGGCCCCTTGTTCAGTTCCTATCACTTCGACCAGGTAGGAGCAACCCTCTACCGACATTACATCTCAACTGAAGAAGGTCAAGGTTGACATCTCTATTTAGGATCTCATCCAAACTTCTTTTGAACATCGAGAGGCCTTCCTTAGGGTCTTTCAGGCTACTCATGTCTCCCCCACAATAGAACCGTCTACTCTTGAGAATATGATGGGCATGATTGTTGAGCCTCACGTCATTTCTTTCTCCAGCGAGGAATTGCCTCTAGCAGGAGTCAATCACAACTAGCCCTTGTTCATTACAGTGCAATATCAGAACTTCCGAATTCCCCTCACCCAGCTTGATAACGGCGTGGGCCTAAACGTCAGACCTTTGCACACAACAAACAAAATCCGATTCAAAGCCGAGGATATCATACCAGCTACAAAGGGAATGAAGGCTTTCGATAACACGCATCATGACGCATTAGGGATGTTGATTATTCCTCTCACCACAAGGCCTGTAGTCTTTGATATCGAGTTCTATATTGTGGATCTGGAGCCCTCTTTCAATCTTCTACTTGGGCTCCCTTAGTTGCACAAGAATCAGGTGATCCCCTCGACCCTCCATCGTATGATTAAGTTCCTGTAACACCCCAGTGCTACACAACAATACAAGAACTACCAAAGAGTAGCTAAAAGAACCTAAATGACAGAATTAAAAAATAAAGTTAATCACCCAGTCCTGTGTGCGGCAAATGTGGCTCGAAAAGATGCACCAGACTAGACTGCTCCTACACCTGAGCACCTAAAACAAAGGGGACAAGTAAAACATGCGTGAGTGACAGGAATGTCACCCAGTACGTGCCCCAAAAAAAACGATAAAACCCACGATAACATTTGCCAGAAAACTACCAGTGCCAAAACCACATATTTGATTAGAAAGACTTGGAAAACAATGGCTTTTCAAACTTTCTTTTCTTTTCTTTCAAAACCTCATGCTCGTTCATAAACCTTTATATTCAACACAGGAGAAGTAAATCATTTCATCTAGTTTCCTAGCCCAAAACATCATTTAAAACCATTAGCACAACTTATCACAAATCTAGGCTAGGAACTAGTCCAACACACAAATCCACACATTCCATTCCAAAACTGGTCGCATCACCGTGGCCATAGGCGATCAACCTGGCCACAAGCAGCTGGTGAGGATTCCATGTCACCACACCTACACTGCAGTGCCACGGTGAACTACCCCACGCTAGAGTTCAACCACCCCGATCGCAGCCTCAAAATGTACCCTCACGGGTACAAGCATGGAGTGCGTCCTTGGGACACCCTGGTGCCCATGCACCTGGGGACTCTAACCCCATACCCATCTAGCACCGGTACTGAGGGTAGTCCGGGTCTCTCATACCCTGGGTCCTACAGTACCACCATAGTCTCGAGGCTCCTACCCCGGACCGCAAAGTCAGCAACCACAACCAAGGACACGTCCCCGACATCTCTAGAGGTCTCACTACCTCGTCGGCAAGTCCTAGTTTCATTGTGGTTCCAACAATTCCATTAATTTCTTTAAAACCACATGCAATTTCTCTATTCAAAACATTTGTCAAAACCATTTTCCATTCATAAAACTCTTTGTAAATCACACGCATTATGCGTCACATCATCATCTATGGTTGTTTAGCCTACACATTCATTCATGGTCATTATACCATGCAATCACCCCTCACATGCGCCCATATTCATACACATAAGCCATGTTTCATACTTCATGGAAAACATCATTAAAAAAAACATATTTGCATGCATCATCTTACAAGTCATTTCCATGCATTTCATACATTTATCATGTATTTATCCATATTTATCAATCTTTTTCTAAGCATTTTTCAATATTGCCCTGGGTCCTGATTCAGCATACCGAATTGTGTCTCGGTCGACCGAAATTCCCTGATTCGGTCGACCGAAATATTTCGGCATTCTGAATTCTCTGTCAGTTTATCAGTCCCCTACCAGAACAGTCGACCGAAATCATCTGGTCGTCCGAAACCCCCTGATTCGATCGACCGAAATGCTTCGATTGTCCGAATCAGTGGTCTAGGGAACTACCTAAGAGCATTTCGGCATACCAAACCTAGTTCGGCATACCGTTTTCTGCGATTGCAGAAACCTCCTCGACCTCTGTCGTCACTTCTCCCCAAAATGGGAGTAAGGAGCGGACTCGTCTAAAACACCACAAAATTTACAAGTAAAAGATGGGGTGTAGACCTCCATGTCTACATCAAAACCCCTCATTCAATACATGAATCCATTAAGCATGCTATTCTATGGAAATTCACAAAGGCATAAGACTCATATGGAAATCACTATAGCATGCTTCACAACAATTAGCAAAATCTCACGAATCAACCACGAATTAGCATCATATCACCACAAACACATGATTCAACATCTTCCCGACATTTCCCATATTTTTGTATGCTTTTTAGCATAATTATCCATGATTCTAACCTTTAACCTAAACATGTCTCAATTGATGGAAGAAAACGGAAGGGGAAACATGTACTTGGCTTTGACGAGCCTCGTGTGCCCTCAAGCACTGGCAGTGCACAGCACCAGCCTCCCCCCGCATTTGCGCGATCTCCTCTGTCGCGCGACTCCGTTTCAGCCTCCACACTCCCTCTCGCTCTCCCTCTAGTTTCTCCACTCCTCCCCCATGCAGCACACCTCCCTTAAAAGGCACCGTTGTGCCTGCCATCCCCCAAATTCCGCTGGCCCCCTACCAGCCTCCCTGCTGTCGATGGGACGGGATGAGCAGCAATCCCTGCCAAGCCTCGCGAGTAGGAGGACAGGTTTGTGGTCACGGGGGAGAACGGGCGGCTTAAGTCACATCGAGGTTGGGCTCCTTTGACTAGGTCCAACCTCAAATAGGTCTCACCCACCCCAAAATTGGGTCCCAATTGCACAACAGACCCACAAGCCAAAGAAGTCACACCACAAAGGAGAAACCAGGGCACAAAACGCAGGGAGAGATCACAGCCAACAAACACAACCTGGATTTGCCATTAATAAACCACACACAAATAATCACAAGAAATTCCATGGTTTATATTAAATGGAAAACTAGGCACAGATGTTACATCATACTCCACTCAAAAGAATTTCGTCCTCGAAATTCACTGATCAAACAATTGGGGGTACTGGAACAGCATGTTCGCCTCCCGCTCCCAAGTAGCTTCCTCAACACCATGATGATGCCATTGGACTGGCACAAGAGGAATCACCTTGTTCCTGAGGATCTGTTCCTTCCTATCAAGGATCTGCACAACATCCTCCACCATGGTCAAATCTTCTTGCAGCCCATCCGACTGAACTGGAATCACTTGGGATGAAGTGGCCAAACACATCCTCAACATCGAGACGTGGAACACTCTGTGCACACCCGAGAACTATGGAGGCAAGTCCAACTAATAGGCAACTTCTCCAACCCTCTCGACAATCCTGAAGGGTCCAATGTAGCGAGGGCTCAATTTTCCCTGCCTCCCAAATCTAAATATGCCTTTTGTTGGTGACATCTTGAGGAAAACGAAGTCTCCACCCTTGAATTCCAGAAGTCTATGCCTTCGATCAGCATAACTCTTCTGCCTGCTGTGTGCAGCTGCCAGTCTCTTTTTGATCATGTCCACTTTCTCTGCATATTGCTGCACAATCTCTGGGCCCACAAGCTACCTCTCGCATACTTCATCCCAACAGGTAGGTGTTCTACAGGGTCTGCCATACAACGCCTCATACGGTGCCATACCTATGATGGAATGGTAGCTGTTGTTGTAGGCGAACTCAATCAACGGAAGATGATCTTCCCAGCTCCCCCTAAAATCCAGAGTGCAGGCCTTCAACATGTCTTCTAAGGTCTGGATAGTCCTCTCAGTTTGCCCGTCTGTCTGAGGATGAAAGGCTATACTAAAATGCAAAATTTTGTCGAAAGCTTCTTGCAATGCTCCCCAGAATCTAGATGTGAAGCTGGTGTCCCTATCAAACACAATGGACACCAGTACCCCATGCAGAAGGACTATATCAGCCACATACAATTCTGCCAACTGAGCTAATGGGAGATTTACCCACATAGGTAAGAAATGTGCTGACTTTGTGAGACGATCGATGATCACCCAGATGGTGTCGTTCTTTCTCTTGGTCTTAGGAAGTCCTATCACAAAGTCCATGGATACATGTTCCAATTTCCACACCGGAATATACAGAGGTTACAACATTCCTCTAGGCTTCTGGTGTTCAATCTTCACCATATGGCCGGTTGCACATTTCATCACATGCTCAACTATCTCTCTCTTCATTCCAGGCCACCAAAAATTTCTCTTCAGATCCCTGTACATCTTTGTGCTCCCGGGATGAATTGAATACTTAGACCGATGGGCTTCATCAAGTAATCCCTGTTTCACATCCTCCACTTGAGGCACATACAGGTGCAGATCATACCTGAGTCCTCCATCTGAACCAACAAAGAAATGAGGCGCCTCTCCTGCCTCTAGTTTAGCCGAAGTCTTCTGCACAAAGGGATCTAATCGTTGAGCAGCTACAATAGTTTCCAGTAATCTTGAGCGAACAGACATGCTTGCTACCCAAGCTCCAACAGGTCCCTGAGACTTCCACAACGGTCTACAACCGACCAAATCCTCTAGCATACGGCACTCCTTGATCACCAAATTGGACATCAAGTGAGTGCACCTACTCAGGGCATCAGCGACCACATTAGCCTTCCCCGGATGGTAGGATAGGCTAAAGTCATAGTCCTTGAGGTATTCTACCCATCTTCTTTGTCTCATATTCAGATCCTTCTAATGAAGATATACTTTAAGCTCCGATGGTCTGTGAATACCTCAAACTGCTCACCATACAGGTATTTTCTCCAGATCTTCAGAGCAAACACTACTGCAACCATCTCCAAGTCATGAGTGGGGTAATTCTTTTCATGGTTCTTTAGCTGGCGTGAGGCATATGACACAACTGTTCCATGCTGCATCAGCACACATCCTAATCCTATGCCACAAGCACTACAGTACACTGCAAAGCCCCCACTCCCTGAAGGTAATGTCAAAACTGGAGAGGTGAACAGTCGGGTCTTCAACTCATTGAAGCCCTCCTTGCATTGCCAATCCCAAACAAAAGGAACCTCCTTCTGTGTCAATCTGGTCAAGGGTGCTGCAATATTGGAGAAATCCTATATGAACCTCCTATAATATCCAACCAAGCCCAAAAAGCTTCTGATCTCAGTCACGGTCTTGGGTCTGGCCCAACTACTAACCGCCTCAACCTTGGCTGGATCCACCTTAATTCCCTCACCTAAAATGGTATGGCCAAGGAATGTGACCTCTTCCAGCCAAAACTCACACTTAGAAAACTTCGCATACAACTGGTGTTGCCTCAAGGTCTCTAACACCATTCTAAAGTTTGTCTGGTGAGTCTGCACATCAGGGGAATATAACAACACATCATCAACAAATACCACAACAAATTGGTCTAGGTAGGGTCTGAATACCCTATTCATCAGATCCATGAAAGCAGCTGGTGCATTCATCAATCCAAACGGCATAACCAAAAACTCATAGGGGCCATATCGGGTATGAAAAGCTGTCTTCTGCACATCAGTTTCCCAGATCCGTAGCTCGTGATATCCTGATCTCAAGTCAATCTTTGAGAATACTGAAGCCCTATGAAGCTGATTCTTAAGCTCTCATAACTCCGCTGGTGCCATCCGGTAAGGAGCCTTAGAGATAGAACTAGATCTTGACACCAGGTCGATCCAGAACTCAACTTCCCGGTGTGGCGGTATCCCAAGCAAATCCCTAGGAAACACGTCAAGATACTCCTGAACCACGGGTATATCCTACACCCTCAGAATTGAAGAAGATGACACAGTCACACCAGCCAGATATCCCACACATCCCTTGGATAAATGGCGGTAAGCTTTCATTGCAGAGATTATCTTCTTTTGTTCTCCTGGCCTGGTTCCTTGCACCACACACCAACCCTGGTCTAAACACTCGACCAAGACTCTCCTCTTGGCACAGTCAATAATAGCTGAATGCTGTGCCAACCAGTCCATCCCCAAGATGATGTCATACCCTTGTATATCCATCACAACCAGACTGGCTCCAAAATCTCGATCCCCTAACTTCATACTGACTGACCGCAAATATTTCCATGCCAAGCTGTGCTCCTCCAAAGGGGTCACCACATCTAGATGGAAGGCCAATCTGGCTGGTCGGTGCCCAACCTTTGTAGCGAAGGACTTAGAGATAAAAGAAAAGGAACTCCTTCAGTCAAATAGAATTCTAGCCAAACGGTCAGCCACAAGAAAGGAACCTAGATAACACCAAATATCCATTAACCACAATATAGCACAACAACAACACACACATTGGAAAAGTACCAGATACAGTAGTGCATAAAGGGAAATGTTACAATTCAATCATGCCTCTAATCCTTACCCTCTACTACATCCCCTGATGGACCGGCATCAGGTGCAGATATGAAGAACACTTGCCCTTTAGTTGGTTGACAGGGCATGTCCTTAGTTGGCTTTGCAGGATTAGGACAATTTCGCTGGATGTGCCTAGACATTCCATAGTTGTAACAGATCATCTTCTCGGGGTTCCGCTGTCGATGATAACATTGCGCTGCTACATGCCCCAAGCATCCACAGATATATCAGTATTTCTTACTTTTTGGGCCACTACTCGAACCAGCCTGACTGTATCCAGCTCCTCCCCCAACAACAGACTCGGCGTGCTCCATCCTCTTCCTCCTAGAGCTCCCTAAACTGCCTGAGCTCTGCCTCCCATAAGTGAAAGATCGTGGAGCAAACACCTTCCCCTTATGCTTGGGGTGATCTTCCAGGAACAATCTGCAGTCCTCCTTATAATGGGCCATCAACTCCACTACTCTAGCCAAAGTGGGGTACTCGTAGCCTAAGACCCTCGATCTGAGTGCTGGAGTCATTCCCTCCACAAATCTCTTGGCTCTGCGCTGCTCAGTGTCAAATGCCTGCGAGAACTTCTCCAATCTGGTGAAGGTTGCCTTATATTCAGCTACAGTCATGCTACCCTGCTTCAGGTTTCTAAACTCCCTATCCAGTCGATCTCATTCATACATAGGAAAGTACTTCTCGTAGAAGGCTTCTCAGAACTCCTCCCACGATATCATCAGTAGGTCAGCGTTAGGGAATTTCATACGATGGGTGGCTCTCCACCACTGGTCTGCAACTCCCTTACACTGAAAGGTAGCCAAATAAACCCACTTCTTAGCTGGACACTCCAAGCCCTCTAAGACCTTCACAATCTCAAGCAGCTAGGCCTCACATTCTTCTGGCTTGCTCCTACCATCAAAAGTAGGTGGGCTCAAACGACAGAACTACTTAAGCCATGGGTCTGCCTTGGTCCCATCAGTGTTGTTCTTGCCAAAGTCAGGGCAAAACCCTACATCATATTGCTCAGCTCCTGCTGAAGACCTCCCCAACCACTGTCCTGCTCCTCGCCAGGACCCCACCACAAGCCAACAAACAAGCAACAAACAAACAAATCAGGTGCTATGATCCCCTACAATTCGAGCAGTTTAGCTAAAGCCACAATGCCAGACACCCTAAGCTGGTGCACATAGTGAACCTAGGCTCTGATACCACTCTGTAACACCCCAGTGCTACACAACAATACAAGAACTACCCAAGAGGAGCTAAAAGAACCTAAATGACAGAATTAAATAAATAAAGCTAATCACCCAGACCTCTGTGCGGTAAACGTGGCTCGAAAAGATGCACCACACTAGACTGCTCCTACACCTAAGCACCTGAAACAAAGGGGACAAGGAAAACACGCGTGAGTGACAGGAATGTCACCCAGTACGTGCCCCAAAAATAGCGATAAAACCAACGAAAACATTTGCTAGAAAACTACGATTGCCAAAACCACATATTCGATAAGAAAAACTTGGAAAACAATGGCTTTTCAAACTTCCTTTTCTTTTCTTTCAAAACCTCATGCTTGTTCATAAACCATTATATTCAACACAGGTGAAGTAAATCATTTCATCTAGTTTCCTAGCCCAAAACATCATTTAAAACCATTAGCACAACTTATCACAAATCCGGGCTGCGAAATAGTCCAACACACAAATCCACACATTCCATTCCAAAACTGGTCACATCACCCTGGCCACAGGCGATCGACCTCGCCACAAGCAGCTGGTGAGGATTCCATGTCACCACACCCACACTACACTGCCACGGTGAACTACCCCGCGCTGGAGTTCAACCGCCCCGACCGCAGCCTCAAAATGTACCCTCACAGTTACAAGCATGCAGTGAGTCCTTGGGACGCCCTAGTGCCCGAGCACTTGGGGACTCTAACCCCAGACCTGTCCAGCACCGGTAATGAGGGTAGTCTGGGTCTCTCGTACCCTGGGTCCTAAAGTACCACCATAGTCTCGAGGCTCCTACCCCGGACCGCAAACTAGGCAACCACAACCAAGGACACGTCCCCGACATCTCTAGAGGTCTCACTACCTCGTCGGCAAGTCCTGGTTTCATTGTGGTTCCTACAATTCCATTAATTTCTTTAAAACCACATGCAATTTCTCTTTTCAAAACATTTGTCAAAACTATTTTCCATTCATAAAACTCTTTTTAAATCACACGCATTATGCATCACATCATCATCTATGGTTTTTAAGCCCACACATTCTTTCATGGTCATTATACCATGCAATCACCCCTCACATGGGTCCACATTCATACACATAAGCCATGTTTCATAATTCATGGAGACCATCATTAAAAACAACATATTCGCATGCATCATCTCACAAGTCATTTCCATGCATTTTATACATTTATCATGTATTTAACAATATTTATTAACCTTTTTCTAAGCATTTTTCAATATTGCCCTGGGTCCTGATTTAGCATACTGAATTGGGTCTCGACCTCTAGGCGACATCTTGCTGCCACCACAAGCCAACAAACAAGTAAACAACAAACAAATCAGGTGCTATGATCCCCTACAATTCGAGCAGTCTAGCTAAAGCCACAATGCCGGACACCCTAAGCTGGTGCACTTAGTGAACCTAGGCTCTGATACCACTCTGTAACACCCCAGTGCTACACAACAATACATGAACTATCCATGAGCAACTAAAAGAACCTAAATGACAGAATTAAATAAGTAAAGCTAATCAACCAGACCTGTGTGCAGCAAACGTGGCTCGAAAAGATGCACCAGACTAGATTGCTCCTACACCTGAGCACCTGAAACAAAGGGGACAAGGAAAAAACGCATGAGTGATAGGAATGTCACTCAGTACGCGCTACAGAAACAGCGATAAAACCCGCGATAACAATTGCCAGAAAACTACCATTGTCAAAACCACATATTCGATTAGAAAGACTTGGAAAACAATGGCTTTTCAAACTTTCTTTTCTTTTCTTTCAAACCTCATGCTTGTTCATAAACCTTTATATTCAACACCAGAGAAGTAAATCATTTCATCTAGTTTCCTAGCCCAAAACATCATTTAAAACCATTAGCACAACTTATCACATATCCAAGCTAGGAACTAGTCCAACACACAGATCCACACTTTCCATTCCAAAACTGGTCGCATCACCCTAGCCACAGGCGATCGACCAGGCCACAAGCAGCTAGTGAGGATTGCATGTCACCACACCCACACTACAGTGCCACGGTGAACTACCCCGTGCTGGAGTTCAACCACCCCAACCGCAGCCTCAAAATGTACCCTCATGGGTACAATCACGGAGTGAGTCCTCAGGACACCCTGGTGCCTGAGCACCTGGGGACTCTAACCCTAGACCCGTCTAGCACTGGTACTGAGGGTAGTCCGGATCTCTCGTACCCTGGGTCCTACAGTACCACCACAGTCTCGAGGCTCCTACCCCGGACCGCAAACTCAACAACCACAACCTAGGACACGTCCCTGACATCTCTAGAGGTCTCACTACCTCATCGACAAGTCCTGGTTTCATTGTGGTTCCTACAATTTCATTAATTTCTTTAAAACCACATGCAATTTCTCTTTTCAAAACATTTGTCAAAACCATTTTCCATTCATAAAACTCTTTGTAAATCACACGCATTATGCATCACATCATCATCTATGGTTTTTAAGCCCACACATTCTTTCAAGGTCATTATACCATGCAATCACCCCTCACATGGGTCCACAATCATACACATAAGTCATGTTTCATAATTCATGGAAAACATCTTTAAAAACAACATATTTGCATGCATCATCTCACAAGTCATTTCCATGCATTTCATACATTTATCATGTATTTATCCATATTTATCAACCATTCTCTAAGCATTTTTCAATATTGCCCTGGGTCCTGATTCGGCATACCGAATTGGGTCCCGGGACCGAAATTCCTTGATTCGATCGACCAAAATATTTCGGCATTCCAAATCCTCTGTCAATTTATCAGTCCCTTGCCAGAATGGTCGACCGAAATCATCCGATCGTCCAAAACCCACTGATTCGGTCGACCGAAATGCTTCGGTCGTCCGAATCAGTGGTCCAGGGAACTACCTAAGAGCATTTCGACATACCGAACCAAGTTCGACATACTGTTTTTCTGCAATTGCAAAAACCTCCTCGACCTCCATCATCACTTCTCACCAAAATTAGGGTTTTTTAGATTTTAATTAAACTCTTGAGTTTGAATTAAGGTTTTTTGACTTAATTAAATGACTTTAGGGTTTTTAGGGTTTTTTGAGTTTAATTTAGGTTTTCCTTGAAATTTAATGGATTAAAGTGGTTTAAAAATGGATTTAATTTGGTTTTGACTTTAATTAGGGTTTTCACTTAATTAATTTGGATTTTAAACGTTTTTAAGTGGATTTTGCTTGATTTTGATTTTAATTAGGGTTTTCACTTGATTAATTTGGATTTTAATTGGATTTTGCTTGATTTTGATTTTAATTAGGGTTTTCACTTGATTTTTGGATTTTAAGTGTTTTAGGTGAATTTTGTTAATTTTGTTTTTAATTAGGGTTTTATTTAATTAATTAGAATTTTAAGTGGATTTACGTGAATTTTGTTTATTTTTGGTTTTAATTAGTGGTTTTTGCTTAGATTAAGTTTGAGTGGGCTCATGTGGGCCTAGTGGGCTTGTATGGGCCTAGTGGGCTTGATGGGTTTGTGTGGGCCTAGTGTGGGTCTAGTGGGCTTGTGTGGGTTTAATAGGCTTGTGTGGGCTTATGTGGGATTAAGGTTTTATGGAGTTAGAATCTAGGAGTGATGGTTGCCACCAGAGCATCTTCTAGAGGAGTCTGCTACCTAGTGACTACAAAATTGAGGTGTCTACACACACACACACACACATACACACACACACACACACACACACACACACACACATATATATATATTTATTTATATCTATTTATGTATGTACATATATCTTTATATATGTGTATATAAAAATATATATATATATATATATATATATATATATATATATATATAAGAATGGCTTCTCTTGCATCCTACCTTATTTTTATAAAATGAGGTATGTTTAACTACATCCATTAGATTTAGTTTCGACAATGTACAATGAAACCACTATAGTCAGTAAAGGTAGTTTTATTTGAACTCATCTATTTCTTATTTCCTCAATTTTCTACATCAATCTCGTTTTTGGAAACTTACTTTTGCAGTTACGTGATTACATCTGGATTTTTTGGTCCCATTATTTGCAACTTGCAATGTCAATTCTACTCTTTTGATTTCTTACGTCTTTCATCTCTCGGCTTATGCTTTTTGTTTTTTGTCACGTCTTTTCTTCCTAGTGGGCTTGTATGTGCTTAGTGTGGGTCTAGTGGGCTTGATAGCTTTATTTAGTAGTCCCATATCTCTCGACGGATTCAAGGTCCAATTTTTCATCTTCTTCTAGACTACCGAACAGAGTCTAGATTGTCCCATCCTAGGTTCGATCTGGACGGACGAATCTCGGTGAGCATGATAGCTTTATTTAGCAGTCTCCGTCTTGTTTGAATGATTGTTATTGGCAAGGAATTTCCACTACTGTAACATGTGCCAATTGTTTAAAACAGTTACCCTATCTGCTTGCCGACTTGGCGCAGGGGTCCACCAAGTTAATAGTCAAGGACATCGTTTTGTTGCCCTAACCTGGACAAACGAAGCCATCTTAGGTGTCAGGCTAGGACTTGTTCAAAGCAAACAAGTGTCATTTCTATCCTTTATTAGACCAGGCGAGGTCTAGATGATCTCATCCTAGGTTAGCCTCAGACGGATGAATCTCGGTGCCACCCCTTGCCTTCAAATTTCGACCATGACCGGTGGATTCAAGGCCCTTTTGCGTCTTCTTCTAGACTACCAGACAGTGTCAAGATGGTCCCATCCTAGGTTCTATCCGGATGGACGAATCACGGTGCCATCCCCTCGCCTTTGAATTCAGACCTTAACAGGTGGATTCAAAGCCCCGTTTTCCATCATCTTCTAGACTATCGGACGGAGTCTAGATGGTCCTGTAGACACCCTGATTTTGCAGTCACTTGGCGGCAGACTCCTCTAGAAGATGCTCTAGTTGCAACCACACTCCTAAACCCAAACTCCATAGAACCCTAGGCCCACTTAGGCCCACACAAGCCCATTAGACCCAAACAGACCCAATTAGGCCCACACATGCCCATTAGGCCCAAACAGACCCACTTAGGCCCACACAAGCCCATTAAGTCAACACAAGACCATTAGGCCCAAATAGACCCCACTTAGGCCCGCACAAGCCCACACAAGCCCATTAGGCCCACACAAACCCACTCAAACTTGATCCAAGCAAAAACCCTTTTTTAAAACCAAAATAAGCAAAATTCACCAAAATTCACTTACAATCCTAATTAATCAAGTGAAAACCCTAATTAAAATTAAAATCAAGCAAAATCGACTTTAAAACATTTAAAATCCAAATTAATCAAGTGAAAACCCTAATTAAAGTCAAAACCAAATAAAATCCATTTCTAAACAACTTTAATACATTTAATTTCAAAGAAAACCTTAAATTAAACTCAAAATTCTAATTTAAAAACAAAAAACCTAATTAAACTAAAAAAACCCTTAATTAAACCCAAAAACCTAATTTAAACTAAAAAACTCTAATTAAAATCCGAAAAACCCTAAAACATCTTAAAATAATTAAAATCTTGAAAATCCTAATTTAAAACTAATTAATTAAGTCACAAAAACCTAAAATGAAAAAAAAACCTAAAAACTCTAAATCATTCAAAGAAATTAATTTAAAATCTTATAACTAAATTCAAAC
>JAMKQA010021399.1:0-18197 GCA_024699735.1 Posidonia australis | reverse complement strand
TACCCGCATTTGGGGAACCACGTAAAACCTTGTTGTTGTGTGGATTGCAATTTTGTTCTCTGTTCTTCCCTTCTATACATGCCAAATCCATTGAATCCTCTGTACTTGGACCCCTTTGGGCATAACAAAGTGCTTAAAGTTTTGATTTTGGTTTTTTGCTTTATTATTAGTATTTTAAAACCTGCGTGGCTCTCTAGGAACTTATGGCTTAGGAATAGCCTCCTTCAGGAATTATCTATGACTCCTCACTTAATAGGAAAAAATTCTTCTTTCTGGGTACTACCCCCAACCTCAACTCTTGAGGGTCTTTGGGAGAGCCTGAGCACACTTAGATCTCTACCCCATAAAGGTAGAGCCCAATGTACTCAATATTGATCGAGTCTCTCGCGTATTCAAAGATACAATCCACATCAAACCATAGAAGTAGGAGGAAGAATACAATTCTTAGCTTGAGATTCTTATTAACTTTCACAAGAGTCAAGGAAGAGAAGATGTGACTCCTCTATGAGCTAATGACAATACAAATACTTCTCTCAAGCCTTTCACAATAGAGGTGTTCCAGACTTGAGCTGTTATTTACATAACCCAAGGAAAGACACAATCAAATTAGTTTCCAATAAGAGTCATGCAAGTTACAAAGAAAACTTTGATTTTCTTATTTGGATTTTAGAAAAGCACCCAAAAACTAAGACTCTGAACCCTACAGCAAAACCGATCATCTTACACCTTAGTACTTTGGGCCAGTTGCAAAAAGAAAAATAGGAAAATTTGAAAATAGAATGGGATTCTGTTCAGATGTGTAAAATGCTAAAACAGATGCATCTTTATGTAAGATGCTGAATTTTGGGCGTCTTATGTAAGACGCTTGCAGATAAGCGTATAACACATTGATAGGAAAATTTTTAGAAAACTGTCCCTTTTTTATTCAACCACCTCTACTCTCAAAAGTCAAAATCAAATAAGAGATCATTGCATGCATTTAAGCGTAAAAGAAAACCAAATAATCAAGAGATCGTGGTGCCTCAAAACACTATGAGGAATTTCTCCACGACTCTTAAAAATCTGCAAAAAAAAAGAGACGCAAGGAAAGGAAAAAAAAGGAAGAAGAAAAGGATGCTCACCTTAACACAGGATCACTTTTAGCTATCCCACTATGATCGCCATTCTATGGATGCAGGATTTTTGAGAGGAAGTGATCTTGGTGCACGCATTTCCGCCTTTCGTCACTTCATTTTTTTATCTCCTTTTGTTGCTTCCGACTTCTCCACTCCACGTATGGTGCAGCCGATGTGATCGCTACTTTCGGTTCGCTTTCGTTGGCCCTCGAGACGTCTAAGGAGATGTTTTATTAGTGTGGGTTTAGTTACCTTAGGACAGCTCCAGTGTTGCCTAAGGGTGTCCATATTGGTGAGCATCTTCGTCCTCTTCTGTTCCTTGAAAAGCAATATTAAAAAAAAGAACACAGTTTAATAATATGTAGTAAGAAATTCAACAAAATAAATTACGAATGTAAAATAAGAGAAGAATACTTACCTGAATGGTTTTATTCCCCTAGTTGCAACTAAATGTATGTCTAGCTATAACATGCAATAAAACGAAATGCGATATGTAGAAAAAATATTACAAGAAAAACCCCCTTTTATGCATGAAATGCGAGATGATGACGTGACGTGGTCGGAGCCAACAAAGGACTTATGCTCGAAATCTCTCTACTCTCTTTCTTAAAATAATTTCCTCCTCTTCTGGATGAGTGTGGGTCTATCTCTGGTTCCCTCAAAGCCTAGGGGTGCCTCTCTATTTATAAGGGCATGAGAGGATCACAAAAGGCAAAAATATCTAAAATTAGCAAGACTATACAGTTGCCATCAAAAGTTTCCAAATCATAGGTGTTGAACATCCAAATCTGGGCGTTCTACGTTAAATGCCCAAAACTGGGCGTTCAACACATCTAGGAGGTACAACTATTATAGACAAGGAATATTCCACCAGTTAATTGGACAATAAATAGTAATTGACATTACACACAACTAGAGGAATTTTCCAAAACAGGGAACAATTTGAATTCAAATTTTTCCAAAGGAAGAAAGTAGCTAATGTGGCATTACTGAGTTGTTAGGTGTAAGACGTAGCATTATTAGCATTTAATGTTAGACGTCTAGAATTCAGTGTTCAACACAATCAGTCCGGAAACTTACCAAATTTGGCTACCAATTCAAATGTGGTCAAACAAGTGATTTAATGAGACAATAAAGACCCCTAAACATGGCAATAAGACTCGTTTGAAAATAATAGATATTTATTTTGGATTCAAAAAAGGGGACTTTGGCTAAAATGTTAGGGGACAGAATTGGGGACGTTAAACACTACAAATCCAACGTGTAACGTTAAACGTTGTGAAATTTAGCATATAACATTGTACGCTAAATATGATGCATTCAACAATCTGGATTTGCAAATGGACTTATGAGGAGTATTTGGGCTGAGAAAAAGGAGGATCAAAATAGGATATCTATAATAGCAAAACCTTTAAAGCATACCTTTTAATATCATTTTCTCTTTCTTTCAAACCAAAATCATATGTATGCTTTTCAAAACTCTTATGCATACTTGAAATGGCTATTGCAGACACCCCACTTCGACAACCACTTGCTCGCGGATTCCTCCAAAAGAACGTATGTCACCCTCCAAATTTTCCACAGTAATTTAAACAAATTAAATTACAAGAAAATTAAAGCTAAACAGTAAATATCAAACTACCAGGAACTTGTGTGTGCGACTAGGGGACTCTGATTTATATGCACTACGCTAAACCAGTCGCATGTCTGCACTTGTAAACCAAAACTACAAGGAAAACACATGAGTGAACAAAGTCACCCAGTACGCACCCCACGAAAACCACGGAAAACAAAACTATAATCATTTTCCTTTTAAATTCATTTCGCAAATCATTTTCTCAAAACCTCATAAATCAGGCCCACACCGGCCAAAACCACAAACCAAGGCTCTACTAACCCAAAGCCACAAGTAAAGGCCCTTAATGGCCAAACCCACACAAAGTGAGTCGGGAAGTCCGACGCTAGGCAACCCAACTCTGGCCACACGCAGCCCGCTGAGGAGCAACCACAGCGTTCTGCACTGCCACGGTGAAGCCACCCTGTGTAGGAGCGATCATCGTCCCGCGATTCCCCTCTCTTAGGAGAACCATCAGAAGCCAACCCCTCGCTGGGAAGGTTGTCCTGTCTCTCAGGATGCTACCAGCTACGGGCACGTGTCCCACCCGCACTAGCCACCACAGGGTATGCCTCCTCGCGGCGTCCTCCACACATGGTGCTCAGGAGGGAGTACCAAACCTCCACACCCGACAACACCTGAGCTCAGTACTCATAGCGACAGCATGAGTATCATACCTCCCTGTCATGCCATAAGACACCTCAAACCGCAGACCACAACCCTAGCCTTGAGACGACAGTCAAGGAGTCTCATACCTCCAAGACCCGACGCCCCTCAGCCTCAGGTATCTCGGCCCCCCGACCTCAACTAGGGAGTCGCGCCCGACCACCCAAGAATGTTGTCACATTCCCTAGTCCTGATGACACGGTCCCACACTGTCTTGACCCGCACATAGAAAACTAGTAAATCATTTTCCAAAACAGGTCAACCATTTCCTTGAAATCCATTTTCCAAACCATTTCCATATCTTTGAAAACTCTTTCAAAACCTTGGCAAAACGGTGCATCAGGTGTCCCAAAAGACCACCACTGATGGCTCACAATCCCCTCTCATAGAGACAAAACACAACATCCAGAAAGCCAACGAAAACACATTTTATAAACCTATTTGGGCCCAGAAATCGGTATGCCGAAAGTCAAATTCGGTATGCCAAAATCTGCTAATTCGGTAGACCGATTTGAATCGGTCGACCGAACTAGGGTCAATGGTCAACACTCAAGCCAAATTCGATATACCGTCCATAAACGGATGACCGAATTTCAACCAGAGGACCAAACTGACAGAAAAATGGTATACCAGACGAAATTGGTATACCGAAATCCACTGATTCGGTATGCCGTTTTCAATTCGGTATGCCGAATTCTGCGATCCCAGAAAATGGCCCAAAACCCTACTATCTGAATCGCCCCAACTGGGACCTCCGATCGGACCGACTAAACAATCACCAAAAATCTTGCATAAAACATATGGTGTAGACCCTCGAGTCTACTCGTAAACCCAACAAACAAAACTAAAATCCATTCACCATGCATCAAGATATAAAATCACAAAGGTAGAAGGGTCAAAATGACTCAAAATGCAACCACCAGCATAAATGCCCATAAATGCTCCATAAATACACAATAAATTCTAGGAAAGGAAATTTACCTAGATTTCATACAATCCTAGCATTTTTTACCAATTTCATGCTCTCTATTACTCAAGTAAAGGTGTGTACCTGAAAAACGCCTCCGACGAACTCCAACGACCACGGCCTCGCCACGACCATGGGAGCACACCACGCAAGCTCCGCGCACCACTCCGAGCAACCACAGCCCTCCGCTTCGCTCCCTCGACCTCTCTCTCTCTCTCTCGACACAGGAGAAGGGGAAACATGGGGAACAGAGGAGGCCAAGTGGGAGGAGAAGGAAGAGTGGGGAGGAAGAGAAAGAAGGTGGGGGAGGAGGTGGGATGCACCGCCGAGGAGGAAGGGAAAGGAAGAAGAAGGAAGGAGAAGACGGCGATGGAGACGAAGGAGAGTAGTGCTGCGTATAAAGCCTGCGTCCGCAGTATCTGAGAACGTGCCCTCTTGTGCGTCTCAGCCACCGGCACACCGCATGAGCAACCAACCGCTCCGACCAACCACTGGCCATAACCAACAACCCACAAATGCAGGCCCCAAGGGGACCCCACATTTGGGCCCCACACGGACCCACACCCGGGCCCCACACGTACAGTGCCACAATGCACAGTGCCAACCACGCATAAGGACACACAAGTAGAAGCCAGCCCACGAGGCCGAAGCCTAAAAGCACAGAACTGCACAACAGGCCTCAAAACAGTAACACCCATCCAGGAATAAAATTCATAAAATGTAAATAATTAAAAAAATGAATTTTACGTGTTACAACGTGCTTCAATAGCGACAAGGCATTTTCCCACACCAAATCCCATTCCTACTTCAAACCAGCCCCTAAACCCTAATGCACCATAGACCTACCCTAAACTCCAAGCCCAAGCCCATGTGATGGTCCAACATTTAAGGATTGGGCTTGGAATCCATGCACCAGGCCCAAAATAGGACTAGCGTGGATTGGTGCCACATATGGTCGGTGTAGATGGTCGACACGTTTCTCCTAGGTCAATAACTAATCAACTGGAGGTTCGATTGGTCATTCTACACCTTGGAACACCAATTCACATCTTTCCATTGGTTGGCTTGGATCTAGGAATGTTCCCTGAAATCTATGGACCATCATACCCCTCTTCCTAACCCAAAATCAAAACATGTTTTTTTTCCTTAATCCAAACCACCAATCCTTAATCCATCTTTCAAACCAACAAACCACATCCATTCCCCCCTTTATAAAGCAACACCTGGAGCTCACGTCAAGCTCGCTCGATAGTCCATCTCGCCCATGTCCACCTACCCAAGCACTCCTCAACCATCTCTGGCCACCTAACCACCAATTCTAACCACTAGCCATAAGTAGTCTACCGTGGAGCTACCACTATGTCTGCACTACCACGGACAACCACCCTATGGAAGAGTCTGCCTGTCTCGGTGTCCTTCCACCTGAAGGAGCCTCACAGACTAACCACACACCAGGAAAGCCTGCTCACCCTACTCTTGGGCAAGTTGTCCTCTCTCAGGACTAGCCATAGGGTACGTCCTCTTGGCATCCTACACAGTGCTCGAACCTTTGAAGGCTCCAACCTCTCAAGCTCAGCCATCACCCACACTACGCCTTGGTACCTGTAACAACCAAGGTATCACGTCTAGCTACGTAGGAGTCTCATACCTCCTAAATCCATTGCCACGATACCTCTAGGTACTAACAGTACCTTAGGTTTTCGACACTTGAGACTTACACCTACCCAAAGACCACCTAGATCTGTGGACCTCAGCCTTGGCCTCGTGAACGACGATCAAGGAGTGTCATACCTCTAGGATTCGACACGCACTTGTCGCAGCCTCTTGGTCTCTAACCTCAACCTAGGTGCCACATCCGACTCTCCAAAGGTATTGTCATGCCTTCAGGTCTAGGCAATGCACCTCTACAGTCTCTCTGTCCACCCAAGCAGAAAACCACAGAAATCTCTTTTCAAATTCTTTGCAAATTAATGTATTTTTCTTTCCAAAACCTTTGGAAAACCATTTAAAAAACGACTAAAACATCTTTCCAAAAACCTTACAAAACTATGTGTCCAAAAGTGATACGAAAATCGAAACTAAAACCACAATTCAAAGCACTGCCTCGACAGCTCTTCTGTCAAGCCCAGAAAGTCACACCAAATGCATTCAGAACATTGGATTTTGATGCCAAAGTGTCTGACACCTACTGACTTGTGTCTCACTTGGGCCACAGTCAGCTCAATGTCAAACACCCAATCATGCCACTGAATATCTAATTCAGCGTACCAAGCCAAACCATACCTCAACTGCAAATCCTAGGGTTAATTATGAACCCTAAAGTCCAACTAAGTCATTTAAGGGAAAGACTTAGTATTTCTATGTTATATAGTCTTTTATCCTATTTACAACATGTAGGGATCTTACTAATTTATTTTAGGCAATCACTAGATCATTTCTAACGATCTACCTAATTATTATCATGCCATAATTACCTATAAGGTTTATATGACACTAAACATATTAAAAATCATTAAAAAAAGTCCTTAAGGGCCAAAATGAAATTTACACAAAACCTGAGGACTAACAAGTGTTTCCACAAAGTTTAGGGACCAAAAGGCAAATTCCACTTACCTCAATGACTGAAAGATAATTATCTCAAAACTCAAGGACCTAGGTGTCAATTTACCAAAGCTAGGGTCTTAAAAGTAATGTACACAGACTTGAGGGGTTAAACTACAAATTTCCCAAAACATTATTCATTGGTTAACCACAATTAAATTTTTGACACTAAAAATCCATTCTTTATCCAAAAATCACAAACCACACACCAAAGCGAAGATCTCGACGAGTTCTACAATCTAGTACCAAAAACACAAAGATCCGACCAACGGATGCTAAGAAATCATCAAACAAAGCCTATGAGCACTATTCATCCCACATAATAAATACGACCTTAATAGCTCACAAATGTACAATAAATTCCTAAAAGTTTACTACAATTATAAGCACACTACCATGCACCTATGATCCAAAACTAGAACCAAAAAGAACCTATAGGGTGTGTACCTTGCACCAAAGGCACAATGGCGACTATGCAAACGATGCACCCCTTCCGGTCATGAGCTTCGAGTCTTCTTCTTCTTCTTGCGATGGTGGCATGATGACGAGCACAGCGGTGTTCTCCTTCCTTTCCTAGCGACACCACTCTCTCTCTCTCTCTCTCTCTCTCTCTCTCTTTCTCCCTCTCTCTCTCTCTCTCCCCCACACACACTCTCGTCCCCCTCTCATCTTCCTCCCCTCACTCCCCCCTCACTCGTAAATAAATAGAAGTGGAGTGGAGTGAAGAAGAAGGAGAGGAAGAAGAGTCTGCAGGAAGGAAGGTGGGGAAAAAGGAGGAGAGAAAAGGAGAAAAAGGAAAAAGAGAAAGGAAAGAAAAGGAAGAAAGAAGGAAAGAAGAAAAGAAAAGAAAGAAAGGAAGGAAATCATGATACAATGTCCAAACCACATAACCTCGCACATCCACGTGACTCATGCAACTAAAGACCAACCACCTGAGTACGTGAATAAGCCATCACAACCTAGGACAAACCCTCAAACTTTCAATAGGACCGGCACAACACCAAAATCACTCAGCACCAAAAAAGCCAAAAACCCACATTACCAACGTAGAATGCTGCCAAAGCTACGTTTTACAATAAACGCAGGGAACTCAACGTTTAATGACCCAAAATTCTATAAAAATATCTGACCAAAAATGCTAATTCAGGTCTGAGTCATTACATGGAGGATGCAGTGCCTAGAATTGACGGTGGATGGCTAGAAGAGGATGAAATAGTGGTCGACGATGAGAGGGCCAGGTGCTCGGGTTGTGGTGAAGTGAGGTGGGTTGCCGAGAGAGCTTCTACATGCGTCAAAGCTACTATTTTATAGAGGGATAGGTGAAGGAGGATTGTTGGTTTGAAATAAGATTATGGATAAGCGGTTAAGATTAAAACAAAGGAATCAGATTAGGTTTAAGGTTAGGTTGAGGGGTAGGATGGTTCAACAATCTTAAGGAACACCCTCAAATCCATGGGAGCCAATAGAAAGAGTAGAATTGGTAGTTCGAATGGTTTAAAGACCAAACAAACCTTTGAAATCTGCTACTAACTCAGGGCACTGTGTCAGGAATTTGCACGACCTAATCATGCTACCTAGGTGCACCACCTAGGTCTGCCATCTAGGTGTGCCAACTTTGTGCACTAGACCTAGATCAGAGCCTATTGGTTGGATTCTAGGCCTATTTCTTGAGTGTTAGACCACCAAATGGGCTTCGACTCCTAAGGTGGGTTGTTTTGCTAAGGTTTAAGGTGAATTTGGGGCTTTGGAATGGTTTGGGGGTGTGAAATGGGCTTTGGAGTGAAGAAATGCCTTGTCGCCACTGGAGAAAGCTCTTCTAGAGGAATTTATTGACAAATGGCTACCAAATTAGGGTGTCTACACTAAGAACGAAAAAATTTCACTTGACAAAATGTTACTTTCTTTTCTAAGTAGAGGTGAGGAAGTTTTTAATAACAGGATGTTTGATATTGCACATAATTTTAATGCCCAATTTCAACAACTATATCTCTTTTCGAACACTATTTCCTTGTTAGATGAAGAAGACTTCGTCTTTTGGACCCTTACAACAAATGAAAAATTCTCTGTCGAAAGCTACTATAACATTTTAAATCATGGAGGACTTAGATCATTGTATAAATCTTCCATATGGAAATGTAAGGCACCCTCTAAAGTTAAAATCTTTGCTTGGTTGGTGCTCCATGATAGAATTCTGTCTAGGTCTAACTTAGTTAAAAGGTTCTGGTAGGGACCACTACATTGTAAGATCTATGGGGCACACGAAGAAACTACCCTACACATATTTCTACATTGCTCTATTTCTAAAGGCATATGGGATTTTTTACTTGTGAATTCAGATCTTATACACAACATCAATATTTTAAAATTTTTCTCTTTGCACTCTGCGCTCAAATTTAACTTCAATAGGCAATGCTGGAACATGTTTTTGCTTGTTGCCTTATGGTGTTTGTGGTTAAACAGAAATGAAGTGATATTTAGGAGCTTGGGTAGAAATATTTCCTTAGTATTTCATAATACATTATCTCTAACTACTTGTTGGATAGATGACACTATAGCTAGACAGGTACCTGATCAAGCTACTTTCCCTAATATTCTGAGGTAGATGAAGACCGATTGGGACAATGTGATTCCAATTGTAAAGTCTCCACCTATAGTTCTATCTGGCTCGGTCCCACCAATTGGCATTCCTAGCTCCTCTGATACTACTACATAGGGCTCCTAGTTTTATTTAGCTGGTGTAAAGCTCATTTTGGATACTTTTACTTCGAACTTGTATTTTTGTCCTAGATGTCTTTTGTTATACTTGTTGCCCTGTTTTAGTTCAACATCAATTTTTTAATCTATTGTCTCCTTATATCCCTAGAGACCAGACTTTTTGTACTTTCATTACTTAGTGGTAGTACCCATAGCCAAGTATAGAGTTTATCTTAATATAATATTACCATTTACAAAAAAAAGAAAAATTGTGCATGTCTAAATTATCTGTAAATTTCTTTGGGTTTTTGCTAATAGGCATCTTTTTTGTTCTCAATTATATGTTCCATTGTTGGTGATTTGTGTAATTTTGAAGTTGTATATATATATCATCAAGTTTGGTTGTTGTTCTTCATTTTTGAAGTTTATAGTTTACATCAATAATGTGAACATTGGCCATAACAGCGTTGTGTTCATGGATGCTTTAAATAAAATGGATGAGTTTATGATTGCATGCCACAAAAAGATCTTTGAGATTGGAAAACCCCTTGTTAATCGTCTTCTTTTTCTTGGGGACTTCATGATTGCATGCCGCAAAAAGATCTTTGAGATTCGAAAATGGTTTTGCGTTCTGCAGAGCTGATCAGAGAAATTATTAAGTTGAGGGTTTATGAGTGGTTGGTTTCCTGTCTTGAGATTTTATATCAGATTACTACAAGAAAATCTATATTTACTGACACTCAATGTAAAATAATCGTTAGTATATATAATCGTTAATGACAGTGAAAATTAACCGTTCTTGTAAGTTAGATATTGTGATAATTAATTTTAAATTATTAGTATAAATTAAAATTATTGACAACAACAACATTGATCACCACAAAAAATTAATTATAGTGATAATACTTATTTATGTTGTCGGTAACTGTAACATTTAGTGATATCTATTTAAAAACACCGGTAATTATTTGAAATGACTTATATATTACAATAAATATATTTTCATTAAAATCTATTTTATCTGATCTTTGTTCATAGGCTAAAATTTTTCCCTCACGCACAACCCCACCCACCCCCTCAACATTTTTCCTCCCACACTCTCCCTCTTTTTCTTGAAATCCACTATTCCCCCCTCCCTCTCCACTTTTTTCCTGAAATCCCAACCTCTCCCCTCAAATCCTCCACAGAAACCATCACCTTTCCAATCTTCCTAGCGGTGGATCCATTAGGGATTAGTGATTTAGTGCTGCCGCACAAGGAGACTAGAGCCATCCACACGAGCCTCCCTATCATCGATGCACTATGGGTTTTGAGCCTGGGCACCATCACTGCTCTCTCCTGCCGAACTAGGTGCACCATTGCCTACTCTCGCTGCTTCCTCCCTCTCCTCCAGTACTGAATAACTGTAAACTCTCATGATAGTTATTGTTTCGTGTTTGGTTCGATATTTGTGTTTGTGGGTTTTTGTTTTGCTGTCTTCTTGTAGATTTTTGTCCTTCGTGTTTGGTACTTCCATTTGGTTACCAAAAACAAATATTAAATGGTTACTAGGTGTGACCATGCCGTAACCAACCTTTCACGGCAAGGGACCGCGCGAAGGACCGAAATGGCCACAGCGAAGATGGTGAATCCGAGGAAGGACGCTCGACTCAAAAACACCGAAGAAAACACAAAAAAGGAAAAGAAAAGGACAAAACGAAGTCGCCACCTAATCTTTTAAAAGCCGGAAAGACGAGGAAAATCAGATATAATAAAACGTAAGAAAAACATTGCGAAATAAATGCAAATGTATGCATGAATGTGTGTGCATGCTCCCTGCTTGATGAATGCAACACATCGGTCATTGTGGGCCAGTGAAAGGGTAAGGACTCCTGTTACGCATGGGGAAGGTGTTAGGCACCCCCATGCGCCCAAGAAATCGGTCTTTCTAGACTTACGCTTGTGTGTCGCTGAACGCAAATGATCATGCATGCTTGCTAAGTCCAAAATGGATGTATGTCATATGCTATGTTGATGAAAATGATGTGGGGGGGGGGGTGGTAAATTAATGTAAATGGGCTCAGCTATGCTATGTGAATCCTAGACCGTCGGTCAAAAGGATCCAACATAGTAATCGTCATCGCCCTAAATGCAAATGTGTCATGACGCATGATGCGAATGTCATGGTGCATGAGGTATAAATGCTAGAGAGAGAGTAATGTGGTGCATCATGCATGATGGCATATGTCATAAGCATGATTAATGTAGATGCAAGTGTATGAGCTTGGATGCATGGATATGCAGTTGAAATGGATGGGATAAGCGGGTAAGGGCTCGGGCCAGCTGCCTGTTCTGTCCCTAGCAGACCCGCGCATGTCCACTGCGCAAGCCTATTGCGTAATAAGGGCGCGCCTGCTAGTCACAGAACAGGACAACGAACCAGTGACCTTTGCCCTACTCTAGGGTGAAACATGGCAATGCAAATGACTAAATGAATGCATGGATACCTAGACAGGACTACCATGATTATATGCATTCTATGAATTAGGTCCTATGGTGCGTGGATATTGGGTGGTGGAATGAATGAGGTGGATGGTGCCAAAGCTCAGCCTGATGGCCTGTTCTGTCCTTAGCGGAACCGCGCATGTCGCACGCGCAGCCACGACATGCCTGCCAGATATAGAACAGAGCTGCGAGCTTTGCCAACTTGGATACCCACATGATGATGCAAAAATGTTACACAATGCATGGGAAGCTAGAGGGGAGGCCGGGGAATATTCCTATATGCTTGGATGCAAAATTGGTTGGGTGGATTCTTCCACCTACTTGCGCCATCGGAGGTGATTTCTGACGTCGCCAGAGGTGGAGAAGATGACGAAAATGGCATGTATAACATGATGATATGAGATGCAATCATGTAAGGGATGGCATGACAGAGATGTTGGATGAAAAACAAGAATGAAAACAGGTTTATATAGCAAGGGGGAAGATTACCTATGTGGTGGGATGTCCTCTCCAGCGGCGGCTCGCGGTGGCGTTCTCCGGGTTGTCAATGCTCGGCAGTCACAGAGGCGGGCTCAGAGGGGCGTGGTGATGTTGGTGAAGCTTTCCGGGGAGTGATGTGGGGCTGGTGTGCCTGTGGCTATTTGGGTTGTTGGGTTGTGGTGGTGGTGTTGATTTCCAGCCGACGATGGAGGTGGTTGTATGGGTGAATGCAAGTTTGCTCAAGTGAGAGGGGAGGCTCTGCGGGGAGACAAGGACGTGTGCTCTGGTGCAGGGCTCCGGATGCAAGTCCATGAGGAGATGTCGTGGTTTTTCTGGATGGTCGGGAAACAAAAGGATGGCCGGAAATCGGTGGTTGGCGGTGGTGGCTGTGTTCAGGGATGATTGGAGCTCGAAGTGGGAATCCAGAGGGGCTAGTAATCCCAGGAGTAGCAAGAGAGATCAGTTGCTGCTGCGGGAGGTCGTTTTGGAGAGGTGGCGGCGTGTTGTAGGCAGCTGACAGGGGAGACAGGGTGTGGCTCAGGTGCATGGGCGGCGAGGCACAGCTGCAGCAGGGCGTGGTGGTGGTAGGGTGTCAAGCATGCGAGGCAGCAGGTTGGACAGTGCCGTGGCTCGTATGAAGTACGACGACATTGATGGGTCGAGCGGCTCACGCGGGACAGCCTTGATCATCACGTGCATCCACGACGCGTGACTATGCCGCGCGACCGGGCCAATCATCCCACTGGCACAGGGCACACGGCCTAGGTTCTGGTTTAAGGGTTGGTGGGTTAGTGTTTAGGGTTATGTAGGGTGTTTAGGTTGGTTTTAGGGTATATTGGGGTTTGGAAGGGGTGAAATGCCTCATTACTATTGGAGCACGCTCTTTCGGAGAAATCTGCTGTGAATGACTGCCAAAATGGGGTGTCTATACTAGGTTTATCATTTGATCAACATGAGCTCAGTATGTCAATATGATGCTTTGCTGGTCTAAACTTATGATGTCTTTTAGCTTTGTTAGATGACAAATACAGTGAGAAGATCAATTATTTTAACTTGTAACACTCTGCCTTGAAAGATGCTCATTTCTCTATGGATCCTGCTTGTTGTAGCTTTACCAGTTTCTTTTTTGGTGGTTAAAAATGAAAACTACAAATTTTATCATGGTAATATGGATGTATGGTATCATAACTGTAGTTTGACTTTTAGTGTTTCAGTTTTTTTCCAATGCTGCAATGTATCCTTAAATGGATTATCCATTGAATTTATAAATAAGTGGATTTGTATGTGAAGTCTCCGAATGACCTGAAATTTTGTTTATAAGTATTTTATGATCAAGATCTACGTTTGGATGTCTATTTTGAAGTCAAATCAAATCTAAATTTTACCCTAACTAAGCTTAGTCTAACCAGCATAACAAAGAGAGTGATTGATTGCAACATTTTGCAGTTACCTAGTTTTCTTTTATGCTAGTTGTTATATTCTACATTTAAACATTGTTAACTAGTGCTATGTCTTTTCTGTTCACCTTCTTTTTAGTGCCTCTTGTTGATCATTAATCCATATATGTTTCTTACCTAACTTAAGTTCATGATGTATCAAATATTTGCAAGGGAATATTTGGCTCTAATAAGGGAAAAACTTAATGGACTAGAAATGTTTGCATGTGGTCTTGCTACTCACTATTACCCTAATGTGGTTTATTCCTAATTGCTTTTAATAGATTTACGCTTTAAAATTTTGGATTCCTCTTTGTCTTATTTCTTCATCTTGGCCCATCGTTTTATTTCTTCTCTTCAACGGAAGCTTGAATGGATTGATCAACAGTTCGGTACACTCGTTACGGATCATCCATTTGTTATTGAAACTTCTCTTGAGCAATATGGTGATATTGTCTTCCCAGACAAGGAGAGTGTTAATCCAAGGTTGTTATGCCCTACATTTTCCACAATAATTTTAAAAAAAATTAATTTACAGGAAAACTAAGGCTAAACAGAAAATATCTAACTACCAGGAACCTGTGTATGCGGCTAGGAGACTCCAGACTATATGCACTACGCTAACCCCCTACATGCTTGCACCTGCAAACCAAAAACACGAGGAAAACGCATGAGTGACAAAAGTCACCTAATATGCACCCCAAGAAAAACCACAGAAAACAAAACAATAATCAATTTTCCTTCTAAATTCATTTCACAAACCCTTTTCTCAAAACCACTCAAATTAGGCCCACATCAACCAAAACCACAACCAGAACTCTACTAGCCCAAAACCACAAGCAAAGGCCCTCAATGGCCAAAACCACACACAGTGAGTTGGGAAGTCCGGCGCCAGGCAACCAAACTCTGACCACAAGTAGTCCACCAAAGAGTAACCAATGGCATCTGCACTGTCACAACGTGCCACCCGGTGCAGCAATTGCGTCGTCTCGCGATTCTCCTACTTGGAGAACCCTCACAAAGCCAACTCCTCCTTGGGAAGGATGTCCTGCCTCTCAGGACGCTACCAACTACGGGGCACGTGTCTCATCCGCACTAGCCACCATAGGGTACGCCTCCTCATGATGTCCTCCACACAAGGTGCTTAGGAGGGAGTGTCATACCTCCACACCCGATGATACCCAAACCTCAATGCTCACGGTGACAGTAGGAGTATTATACCTCCCCGTCATGCCACAAAACACCTCAACCCGTGGACGACAACCCTAGCTTCGAGACGACAGTCAAGGAGTCTCATACCTCTAGAACTCGACGTCCCTCAGTCACAGGTATCTCGGCCCTCAACCTTGACTAGGGAGTCGTGCCCGACCACCTGAGAATGTCGTCACATTCCCTAGTCCCGACGACACGGTCCCACACTGTCTCGGTCCGCACACAGAAAACCCGGAAAACCATTTTTCAAAGTAGGCCAACTATCACTTTGAAATTCACTTTCCAAAACCATTTTATTTCTTTTGAAACTCTTTAAAAATCTCGACAAAACGACATATCAGGTATCCTAGGAGACCACCATTGATAGCTCACAATCCCATCTTACAGGGATAAAATACAAACCAATCCGAGAAACCACTATATTAAAATATATTTTCTAAAAATCCAGGAAAAACCCCAAAAATGCCCTGGTAGACCCACGCATGTGGAGCACGTGCCTGGCCAGCGCCCCTGGCACTTTCATCTGAATGCCAACAGAGCCTGGACCAGGGGCCAGAACCGCTGTCAAACCCGAGCAATCGGCCCGTGTCCCTAGTTTTCTGTCAGAATTCAGGCGACCTGCAGTAGGGCACCTAAAAATCACCCAAAGTGGGAGCTCCAACCGAACCTGCCAAACAATCACCAAAAATCTCGAATAAAACATATGTGGTATACCCTCGAGTCTACTCCAAAACCCAACTAACAAAATTAGAATCCATTCACCATGAATCAAGATACAAAATCGCAAAGGCATAAGGGTCAAAATGATCCAAATCTCTACCACCGACATAAATACCCATAAAGGCCACAATAAATTCCCAAAAATTGTAAAACATTAAATTTAGTCTAGATTAGATGCATCCTAGGCATTTCTACCATTTTACATGATTTCTACACATTAAATTGGAGATACGTACCTGAAATGAGCTCCAACGACCCTCCGACGGCCCCACACGTCCATTGGCACTCCACGACCTCAAGGACGTCGCTTCGGAGCCTCCCGCACCGCCATGAGCCGCTGCAAGCCATCGCCTCCCATCTCCCACTCTCAGGCTCTCTCTATCACCCACACCCACCCAAGACTAGAAGGAGGAGTGAAAAGAAGAAGATGGAGAAGGAGTAGAGGGGGGAAGAGGAGGAAAGGAAGGGAGGGAAGAAGGCTGGGGCTCCGGTGCGTCAGAGAGGACTCGTCCCATGCACGCATTATATACACTGGGGAGGAGGTCGCCGCACACCTGCCCACCAACCTCCATCATGCACACACCAACCAGTCTCCGACCACCCTCCAGCCTCACCGCACACAGCCCAACAGCCAACTCTAAGGCATGAGCCAACAACTCCCCACACCAAACACTCAACCACCAATTGGCCCACAACACAGGCCCCACACGGACCCACACTCGGGCCCACAAGCATAGTGCCACAATGCACAGTACCAACCATGTACAGGAACACACCACAAAAGCCAGCCCACGAGGCCCAAGCCTAAAAGCACAAATCCACACAACAAGCCTTGGAACAGTAACACCCGTTCAGGAATAAATTCATTAATATGTAAATAATTACAAAATGAACTTTACGGGTGTTACAAAGGTCATCCTCATTTTAATGACTCTGTTGCCATGGAAATTTTATGTACTTTGCAGCTATTGTTGATCTAACATGGTATTGCATGTTATCTTTTTTTTTTTTTGCTATTTAACTTTTCATTTGACCATGTAACTACTGATCTCCTAATGTAGTGCAAAACTACAAATAATTTTGAAATCATGCATGTTATAGATCTCTCATGTTTTGACAAGATGGATATCTATTTTGTTATATAATTGCTGGCTTTAGAGATCAGTTTACATGGTCTATCTGGAATCAACGATCTAGTAGCACTTATAACCATGATTTTTGCACCCTTGTTTAGGACTCAAAATTAATTTCTATCAAGGATGAGCATGCATGCACTTCAAAGTCCACCATTGAGGGACTAGAAACATGATCAACAATGGGAAGAGAACCCATGCTACTGGGACCAAAACAAAACAACAACCACAAAACAAACACAGAGCCTCTGCTCTATGTAGCATGGTCCCCTTTGGACCAAAACAGCCACACCAAAGCCTTAAAGCCTCTGCTCCTAAACCATGGTCTACTCTAAATCAAAATCAAGGAGCTATTTCTCCCAAAGCACTACGCCTCAACTAAGAGTAATACCATGGCCACTTCTAGGCCAAAGCCTAATTCCCTGAATTAGGACACAGCAAAAACCACAAGCACAATAATGTGTCGAGTTGCTCGGCATCAAGCAGTCAACACTGGCCATAAGCAGTCTATCGTGGAGCTACCACGATTTCTGCACTGCCACAGACAACCACCCTGTGGAGGAGTCTGGCTGTCTCGATGTCCTTCCACTGAAGGAGCTTCAAAGACTAACCACACACCAGGAAAGCTTGCTCACCCTACTCTTGGGCAAGTTGTCCTCTCTCAGGACTAGCCATAGGGTACGTCCTCTTGGCATCCTACACAGTGCTCGAACCTTTGAAGGCTCCAACCTCTCAAGCTCAGCCATCACCCACACTACGCCTTGGTACCTGTAACAACCAAGGTATCACGTCTAGCTACGTAGGAGTCTCATACCTCCTAAATCCACTGCCACGATACCTCTAGGTACTAACGGTACCTTAGGTTTTCGACACTTGAGACTTACACCTACCCAAAGACCACCTAGATCTGTGGACCTCAGCCTTGGCCTCGTGAATGACGATCAAGGAGTGTCATACCTCTAGGATTCGACACGCACTTGTCGCAGCCTCTTGGTCTCTAACCTCAACCTAGGTGCCACATCCGACTCTCCAAAGGTATTGTCATGCCTTCAGGTCTAGGCAATGCACCTCTAC
>JAMKQA010021398.1:0-14552 GCA_024699735.1 Posidonia australis | reverse complement strand
ACCGGCCAAATTATATATATATATATATATATATATATATATATATATATATATATATATATATATATATATATATAGAAAGAGAGAGAGAGAGAGATACAATGACATGGTAATCAATGTACTGGCAATACAATTTTAACCTTTTAAGACCCATAAACAACATGCATTAGTAACTAGTCCTTTTGTATATGTTTACCATATAACTTGATTAATATGTTCAAATATGTTTCAGCAAAAGTAATTAATGTGACGATGAAGTGCGAGGCACCTTTGCAAGAATCGCCCTCGGAAAGACCCTGCTATCCGCTTCATTTGCTCTTGTGATCCAAACACATTGCCGCTCTGCAAAGGCTTTTCCTGGTAGCCTATTAAAAAAATAAATATGATCATGGCTAAAGTTTTGGCATGCTCATAAACAGTTAAGTGCAATATCACAACAAAAGTAAGGTCAATATTCTGTATATATTAATTATTACACTGACTTCTACACATTGATGTGATGTCTAAGTGGCTTTTATATCACCTGCTAATTTGTTATTCAACTTGATACGAAATCTGTGATACCAACTAAGATCACACATGATACGAGATTGATTGATAATCATATCAAATGATACGAGATTGTATATATATGACTCGTAACATTCGGTATCATGATCATTTAATCTTGTATCATGAATGATATGAGCTCGTAGTATTTGATATGTAGTAATAGAATCTCAAATTATTAATGATGCAAGCTCGTATTATTCGGTATATAATTACGAAACAAGTTGAATGGTAAGTCAGCAGTGGACAAAGGACCCACCTTAGATGTCACATCAATACATGTAAGATCTAGTGTAGGAATTGGTATGCATCAACTGACCTTAAAATAATGCAAGAATATTCCAACATATAGGTCTAGGACAATATGATTTTTTTATAGTTCACTAATCTAGATATTTGATCTGGCAACATTTTTTTTTTTTTTGTAAACGATAAGCTATGATATATAAGTTCGTCAGGCAAACCAATCCAGGGAGATTAAGAGAGTACAAAATGTATTGTTTGAAACAGTCACCAAATATAGACTGTCAATTCAAAATAAAGCAACATAGCGACCAACACAGGCCATCAAATGGAGTTTAAATGTCTAGAAAAATAGACTTTTCCAAAAAGAAAGACAAGACTAACAGGAAGTTAGCCCTTAATAGAATGATCATCTACTGAAACAGGACAGGGATTAGATGGATCTCCATCCCTCTAGGTAGGTAAACCAATGGACATAATCTCAACGTCGCGAAACTTAAAAGGAGTTCCTTTCAAATTTACTACGAGATAACTCGAGAAGCTTAGAAGGAGCTCCTCAATATAATGATGGATATTTGATCTGGCAACTTAAAAGGAGCTCCTTTCAAATTTACTCAGGAAGCTTAGAATCGTGCCCTATTTAAGTCGTAGATTTAACTCGTGTTTGCACAACCTATTCAGTTGTACAACTAGCTATGCAATTTTACAAGTGTATTTATATGAATGTACGAGATAATTTATATGATTGTACAAATAGAAATGTTATTACGACATAACTATGTAACTGTACATGATGAAAATTCAACTCTACAAGAGCATCCATGTGACTCTACAAGAATAATCCTATAGCTATACTTACGACATTGCGATACCAAAAAAAAAAAGAAGTGATGAGAAAGCTTTTTAGACTCCAAGAACTAACATTTAGATCCATTCCTCTTATTTCGATCCCTTGTTTGAAATAATAATAGCATGCACATTAGAATTGTCGAGATTCAAGGATTTCTTCTTCTTCTTTTTCCATTAATAAATATATCCTCAATGTTAGAAATATGGACATCTAATTTAAAATCAATTGATTATGAGTGAAGGAGTCCATCTATATATAACCACAAGTCCTAGTCCTCACTTTTTTAATATGAGATTATTCCAACACTCAACAAGCTTTCTTGCTACAAAGGGTGGACACAGAACCTAAAATTCAAACTATATGATTTAATAAATCCTCCTAGCTCTATCAATTGTGGGTCAATAGTTCCTTTTCCTTCCTCTTCCCCTTCTTCAAACTCTGATACAAAGCTTAGATAATAAGGGAAGGACTTAGATGGTACAAAGAAAAGTTGAGAGCAATTTATTTTATTAGTAGGAGTTTAGGGTAAGATCTTTCCCATCTCACGTGTGTCAAATTGATGATGTCGAGCTTTACGCGAAACTCGATCATGATATTTCATCCATCTAAGCCTACTAGTACTCGTCCCCACAATCAACTATATATATTAGAACCAATTTGAAAGAATTGATTTATGTAGTTATCAATTTTCATTTTCTCTTATAATTCTTGTGGGAATTCAATTTATCATCAACATGCAATCCAAGTGTAGGATAGTTAGAAGTGAATTGCAGCCATATTTGAGATGTGGACTTTACAAACAAACCAAACGTGGGAATTGATGAAACTACCAAAGGGGAAGAAGCTGATTGACTACGAGTGTGTCTACCTAAAGAAAGAGGTAGTTTACTCAAAAGAAGGTAAAGCTAGTAGCAAAGGGGTATACATAGAAGGCAAGTGTTGACTACAATTACGTTGTCTCTCTGGTCTTAAATCATGCCTCATTTGGAGTGCTTCCGGATTTGGTGACAATATTTAACGTTGTGCTTGATGTCAAGATCATATTTCTTCAAGTGGATCCAAAGAAGAACAGATATGTATGCAATAATTAGCATTTTGATTGTTTTTGTTCATTTGAAAATGATGCATGATGGTGCACGTCTTGTGCGCTTCACAATATGTGGATGATATGCTAATTATGGCTGCAAAATGGGAACTAACAATGACAGTCTAAATACTCAATTGAGCAAAGATGTTCAGATAAAGGATTTAAGTAGATTCTTGGCACGAATACTAGGAGGTCTACAAAAAAATGGAAGAATAAGTGAGACAAAAAGATCAGAAAGTTGTGAGTGAACCACAATTGTTCTAGTCAAAAGGTGTTGGAGAGGATTAACGTGGCAAATGTTGAGCATTCAATAAGCCAATTGGGAAGCATTTTGAGTTTTCTTAGTTTTGTTTGAATGAAGATTAGGAAAGAGATAGTGCATAAATACAGTATGCTGTCTTATGTATGTCATGTTGTGCACGAGGCAAGATATTTCAAATCTAGTTGAGGTCAACAACAAAAACATGGAAAATTTAAAGGGAAAAAAAAGCAGGCTTGGAATGTTATGGAGTAGATTTTGTCATCTTGCTGAAGCAATGATCTTATCCTCTGAGTTTGATAGCAAAAATAGCAACACAAATATTCTCTTATGTTTCTCCTAAAAGTCATGCGAGAATAATATCTTCTTTTCTCTCATCATTCTCCTCCACGTCTATCTCTTTATATTTTAATTGTATTTTTTATTTTTATTTATTTATTAATCTTTATAGTGGTTGATAAATTTGGAGAAAGGGAGTGAAATATCTTAATCTTTTAATTTAATTCGTATAAAATTTTAAGCAAGTAGATTACTAAGTTTGTAAAAAAATCTACTTGATGAAAAATAATACATCATCAAATCTTCAAAGATAAATATAACCTAGAGAATATCCTTTTCATGTAAGTAGTACTACTTAGATTCAAAGGATTAGACTCCAAGTTAGTTACTAAGGATGTAGCTATTTTTAAAAGTTTAAATTTTCAAATGGTTAGTTAATCATATCTTAATAATTTATATTGTTGACATTAAAATTCTCAAGTTGATTGTATTTTTGAGATATAATTAACATTCCACTATTTTTCAAGTGTATAAATTTAACTCTTAGTAAATTTATTTAATTAGATGAGTTCTGCATTACAATTCTAGTGTTGTACCATACATCTATACATATATATAGATGTATTATTGTATTTTTTAATTTCAACTGATTTGATGAAATTTCAATGGTGGATAATTGAATTTAAAAATACTAAATTAAGTCTAGGACACTATAATATTCTTTATCTATCTATCTATCTATATATATATATAATTAAATTGGCTTTCTTAGTTTGTTAGGTGTTTTATATTGGCATAAGATATAGATTTATGATAATTACAAATTGAAATCTAAGGATATCTTATTAGTTTATTCAAATCAAATTTTGTTGAATTGATTGTAATTAATTATGTAGACAAATACATATCAGTACCTTACTACCTTCTACGATAATACACAACAAAATTTATGACATAGTAGTTACCTAAACTACAGATAATAGATTATATTTATTCATCTCAATTTGACAATATTTATTCCCACCTTTCAGAAAAACTCATAATCTGACCTTACTTTCAAAATTACAGATGTATAGGAATTATAATAATCTAGTGAATGATGAAACATGTTCTTCTACTCCTTCCATCTCATAATAACCTACAAATAAAATTTCTTTTGCAGCTATATGTCTTGTAGTGATGCCAAACTAAAGATGGGCTATTAATGTCATCATTTCTAGCAAATTAGACCCATCGCTAGCATTCCTTACCAAACCTTCTCTTTAAATTCCCTTTTGTAATTAAGCTTGAAGACTCCCATGCCAGATGTATTCTCACACTAACAAACAAGTAATAAAGTTTCGAAAGAGAAAAAATTGAAAACTATGATAGCATGAACTCTTTCCAACCTTCACATAAAACTCCAACGACTCCAGTTCATATACACTAAATCTTATGCTAATTCATATACCATTGACATAACATCTAACAAGGACTTCTATATCACTTGCTGCATGAAGAATGACACCAAATGATTTGAGCCAAATAATACAAGAATGATGCTAAATTATATGAGAATGACACCACATAATACAATATCACAAAATGATGCGAGTTTAATGATACAAGAATAATACCAAATATAATACGAGAATGACTATGTATCATTTTGATACAAGTTGATACAACATTTATACAATCTTGTATCATTCAGTTCATATCATTCTATATCATTGAATTATATAAAAATCATAGAAGACAAGCATCATGTTAGCATAAAACTTGAAGATCAATACATATAGGATGTCATGTCAATGATGTATGAATTAGTGTAAGATTTGGAAGGTACAAATCATTTCTAGAGTATTGGCTATGTTTTAATAAATAGATAAAGCTAGTGGGGCCTTCTATGTCACTAATAGCGACTGATCTTGATCTTCTGGCGATCCCCGTGGCACCTTAATTTTCATTTTTTATTTTCCATTTGTTTCTTTTTTAATGTCTAGTAGCACACAGACTCACAGCACGTGTCTATGTCAGAGACCCGTCAACAAACAATGTCTACTTCATGGATAGCACCCACCAAACAATATTGGTCGACCTGAAGAACATCAGATGACGTTCTTTATGCATGTTATGCCAGTATAATTTAGCGCATGGTCCTTCACGTGGTAATTAAGCAATTTCCAGGTGTACAGTGGAATTGAGCTGAACCTACTTGGTGAAATCTGGGACAATGTTAGGATACTGAGACAATTTGTTATCTGATGGGTACAGTTTAAAATTGAAGCATTTGAATCTTAACGATTACGCATGAAGTTCAAGAAAGTAATGATACGATAGAAACTAAGGGCATCGGTCCATGTTCACCAGATGCTTAGACTGATTCACACACCAGGAGTTAAATTTATTTATACGATCGTGGAACATGCGGTAGCATTCCTCTTTTTTCTTGATATCATCTAATAATTGAGATCGATGAAGTATTATTATGTATGTCTGATTTAGTGCTGTATTTGACGTGCAAAAATGAGGAATGAAAGGAACTAGCTCCCATCATCATGTGAGAAAATACCGAAGAGAGAATGTAAAATGAGGAATGAAAGAATGGGGAGTGAGGAGTGCTCACCCAACGCCAGGAGGGAAAGAGAAGGAGACACACATGAGGTAGAACCACTCGGACTCGGTCAAGTCCTCCGGAGAGAGTGCCGCGCACGGCCTCCGCGCCGGTTGGGTCGTCTCCGGCCCGGCCGATAACGACTCGTAAAGCTCCCTTAGCTGCTGGCTTCTCTGGAGTGACGCCTCTTCGGTGCTTACCTCCATCGGTTGCACCGTCTTCCTTGTCTTTATGGCCCCATTGTAGTATCCATCACCCCACACCAGTATCCTACAATCGCAAATCGAACATCACAATGGGTCAAGGTCTTGCGAAAGTGAAACTGAGATGTGGGCTTCACTGTCACCAACAGATTCTAGTTCGGTGGTTAACGCGCGCGAGGTAATTAATCACTTACCCTTGTTGCGGGCAGAGTCGCCAATGGACACTGTAAGTCCACTGGAGGCTCTGCACTGCGGACTGCAGTTGGTGCTGGAGTTTTCCGCTCGTCGGAGACATCGTAATCGATCAAGAACTAAGCCAGGAGTGTATACATCTCTAACTAATTAATTGAGCGATGATCCAAAGAGGTGGGAATTTGCAACTTCCAAGTCGTTTGGAGAAGGGTATGAGCAGGGAGCCTGGACAGCATGATGAGATGTGTTTGTTGGTGGGAGGGGGAGAAATAGGAAGGGCTGTTCTACACAATTAGACACGGCAGGAGGGGAAGAGATGGTGATCACGAAGGTTTTTGGGGATGGAGTTCTGGGTTTTGACTGGTCGTTACCACCAGACAGTTCGTGCCTGTATGTTGTTTGGTAGCCACCCGGACACGTAGGTAAGATATGGTGGTAGGCAGAAAGACTACCCGGTATCGATTGGATTTCATTTTCTTTACCTTGTCCTTTTCCCTTTTTATACGTAAATAACTGCGTCATCTTTTTGTGCTTAAGTCGTGATTTCTTTCGCCGTTTTATGTCAGTCGTGTACTTGCCAAGTTGGTAAATTTTTGTTGCCTTTTGCGTCTTCAAGATTGCTTTCTATCTATTTGATGGTAATTATGGTCCTTAGTATGTGGAATTCTAGCCTTCAGAGGCTAGCTAAATGAATTTCAGCGTCAAATGTACTGGCAAAGGCTTAGATATGGCAATTTACAGTTCTGACCTTATAACTCACCGCGTTCAATGCGCTGCTCAGTTCTCATTTATATACATAATTAAATCAGTCAATGTGTCTACTTGATGTAACAAAGAGGATCTAATATTGATACTCAATATTAAAGCAAGCGTGGCCGCCTTTCATCGCAATTCTCAACGTTTTACCAACTTTGTTAGTTGAAACGTGTCATTGAGCACCCGTGATGATGACTTTTTACACACGTAATTAAAAATAATTGATAATGAATCTTAACCTTTGTAATATCTATGTGTAGATGCCTTTTACCAAAAAAAAAAAAATATCTATGTGTAGATTATCCGTAATAGATGTAATTAAGTTATTATAATCTAGATAATTAACTTAATGATATATTGTGTCTTGAGTTCTTTATTTAAATTCGCTTTTATCTCTCGTATTTTTCCTCACGGTGTGTTATTTTGAACCCGAGTGTGTCACATATGTGTGTGTGGGATTAGTGAGGGACTGGAGTTAACTCTACACAGTAGCCATCACCATTCACTGTGCTCATCACAGTGATCCGCAGCCTTACTCCATGGGGCCTTAGGAGCCCAAGAGTGCGGCCTATTGGCTGAAGTAAACGGTGGAATGCCCAGCACGGGGACTTTCACCGTTGCAGTGTAGGAGATTGAGGTTAGTGCCTCTCTCTCCATTTGTGGCCAGGTCACCTTTAATCAAGGTGATACCGGAAAAGAAAAGAGTTTTCAGATTTAAGATTCAGAATTAGAATTAAGCTAGAATCGAGTTGAGTTTTGGCTTCTGTGTTTTAGCCAAATTCTAGCAAGACGAGACCAGAGTTTAGGACTAGCGCCAACCAAGATTTGTGTTTCAGACAGATTTAAGAAATGTGTTTTAGGCGGGACTCTAGTCCCAAAGTTGTTTTCTAGAAATACATTAGAATAGTACATGAGATTTAGAAATGAAAGAAAAGATTTAAAAAGAGCATGATTTCGCTAATATTTTTTGAAAAGAATTTACCAGAATTTTATTCAGAAATTTTATTCAGAGTTTTGGTTTCAGTAAGAACCTAGAATTGATAACTGTACAAAAAGATTTCCAAAAGAGTTTAAGAAAACTTTGGAAAACTTAGAATTTAGTTTATAAGTGTTTTCCACTGTGTTTTTCTTTGTGAGTGCGTACTTGGTGACTTAGAAGTCATTCAAGCGTGTTTTTATCTTGTCTTATTTTCAAGTGCTTAGTTGAAGTATAGTGTAGTCTGTTGTTCAAAGACAGGAGCCACTAGACGCACACACAGATTTTGAGTAGATTACAGCTTGATTTCTTTTTTAAAGTGCATTAATCCTAGTAAGTAGCTTAGATTCCGTAGCATCCAGTTTGGGACATTACAACCTTCATTTAATTTCAAGGAACAATATGCATAATACGAATTGTAAAAAACAAACGTTCATTTTTATTAAATAGACATCTAGTTTTTTAACAGAATGCATTGTCTAAAAAATAGACAACTATTTTTATAGAACGAACATCTATTTCATTAATATGGACGTCTATTTTAAACTATCATATATTTATATACATAAAATATATTATAAAACAATTATTATAACTTAAAAAATAATATTTATATTTAAAATTACATATTTTTATTTAGAACCTAATTTGGGCCTAAACTAGGCCATAAAAATGGGTCCATGTTGGGTCGTGCTCATGTTGGATTTGGACTCGAGCTAGGTTGTGTTTGGGCCTAGGCCTTGTCAGGCCATGTTTGGGCCCAAATTGGGTTATGTCAGGCCACAAGAGAAAATCTTTAACCTCTGGTCCTATCGAGTTTGGGTAAAACTTGGATACTGATTCAAGTTGGGCCAACCCCATTTTTATTTTAGGCCGAGCCACCTAAGTTCGGGCAGCTTGGTCCAAATTTCGAAGTCTGCTCATAGTGTTTGAAGCTCCCAAAGCAATTTAAGAGAACTTTCAGAATAAAAGTGGGATCCATATGAGATATATGAGTTTTCCATCACAGCTCTTGCTTTTGATCCCAATAATCATCCAAATTATTGCATGTTCCTGTTAGTCTACCCAAATTTCCAGGTCTACCAATGTGTCAGCTTGGATTGGCCCTGTTAGGTCAAGGTTCGGTGAACAGGAGATATTTCATTTTTTAATTACTACTGCAAACCAGAAAAAGAATGCAACCAAATAAAAATCAAAAGTTTGCAAGGAAATCCTAATCTAGAAGTCATCGCTATTCATATAGGCGTTGAAGGTTGTCGCTTGTTCTACCACTGGTTACTACTATTGCCTTTCTAATTATTAAGAAAAAACTAATAAAAGGCCTGGATCTCATGATGTCTTGTATGCATGATCCCCAGACTGAAAACAACACCTAGATCTAAAAAAACTAACAACGAAAAGAAACGCTTACGTAGCAAGGAGGGTTGGCTTAAAAATCATCTCACCATGATCACTACTCTATGTGGATATGGATTTTGAATGTGATGATGATGTCTACACTTCCACACTCGTCAACAGTATTTGTGATTACCACTTGTCGATTTACGATGCTAGTTGACAAGACGTCTTTAGAGAGATGTAGATGTTGGTGTGATGTGGATTCTCAAATCATTGGATCGATGGCAAGATGTCATCTAACCGCGTCCTCATGTTACGTAGCGTGTCTCTTCCCTTAGTGCTATATGATGTGGGATGAGGAAGTAGAAACGTAGACGAAATTCCAATTACGTGTCTCTCTCAGAACAAACGTAATCTCCTTGGATCTTAATTTTCTCATAGGGAATTGGATAATATGTAGTTATGAATCTCTCAAAATCACTAATCTCCAGCTCTCAAAGGGCTCTCTGGGTTTACTAATGTGCCTCCTTTCAAAAGCTTTAAAAGATCTCCTCTCAAAACACAGATTCAGACCCTCCTCCACCCTAGGTTTAGAGGTCCTTTTATATAACATCTTTTAACGTCATCTTGTTCATAAACACGTAAATCTTATTTTAAATTTAGGTTTAAATGATTTAAAATTAGATATTTTAAGTCAATGCCGAAATAAGTGGCGACTACCACTGATATTCCTAGGATATTTGATTTTCTTATCAAGGAAAATAATGGATTTTAGGTAGTCATTGCTGATAGAGGCATCTACCTTTAAAATTCAAATTACTTCAAATTTAAACCCCAAACTAATTTGTTACCAACCTAGAAACCATTTAGGACTTAATGTCTATTTTTAAAAATTTCTCCGTAACGAAAATATATTTATAATGAATTTTGTATTTAAACACAAGCTTACTTAGTAAGTAAACAAAATTTAATATAAATATCTTCTATAATTTTGTTGAGGAGATTATTGAGTTTTGTGGATATTTTGGAATTGATTTAAATTCGTAACTACTTAGATATTTTGGATTATCTTCACTTTTAAATACTATTTTAAATTAGATATAGTTATAATATTTAAAAATGTAATAACTAACTTAAAATTTTAGTTTTTATCTAGAATAAAAATATATTATTTTAAAGTGGACATCATCAACTTTCTAGAATTTTCCACAATTAGTTGCTATTTTTAAAAGTCTATATATATATTTTAGAAGATCATGTATTAATTGCAAAGAAAATTGTAGAAATATTAATTATTACAGGAATAATATTAAAACATTTTAGAAAAATCCTAAATAATACGTTAAAGCCTAGGATAATCAAATATTACATGAGAAGTTACCAGGATGCTCGTCACCTGTTTCAATGGCGATGATTGTCGCCAACCAAAGAGGCGACAACAACTATTGTCTACACTACAAGTAACGAATGAGTCTTTTGCAGTTTTTCCCCTGGTTTCTACATTAATCCAAAGAGATATATTCTTATAGGCAGTCGCCAATCAAAGAGGCGACAAGAACGATTGCCTGCACTATAAGTAATGAATGTGACTTTTACAGTTCCCCTTGGTTTCTGTAGATATGACATTTTCACATTTCTCAGAGTCCATCTAGAATAAGAACCTTTGAGGCACCCTAGATCACAAACTGAGGATCCTTGACTTATTTTCCCTAAGTTTCAAGATTTTTCTTGAAAGTATTCTTGATTTTACTTGATTCAAGGTTGTTAGCTATGGTAGAGCTAACCTGCTTAAGCTAGTGGCAGGCTTGAGTTCCTTGAACGTTTTGATGTGATTTGCTTGCTGTGGCCAAGCTAACGCTCTCATCCTACTCAAGTTGGTGGCAGATTTGAGTATTTTGAGCTTAAAGAAGGTGTTTTTATGATTTCATGTGATTTCTAAGTATTGTTTAGACTTTCAAGGAGTTTTTGTAGATTTAACATAAAAGATATGGGTAGAATGCAAAAAGACCAGGATGTTGCCAATAGTAGTGGCGACTAGTCTCGTTGCCACAAGTACAATGACTAGTCTCGTTACTATAGGCGATTAGTCTCGTTGCCACATGTACAGGTGACAAGTCTCGTTACTACAGGCGATTAGACTCATTGCCACACCAACAGGCGATGAGAATCCTAGAGTTCTTTCTCTAGATAATTTCTCATTCCAGGCTTTAATATAATATATGGGGTATTTAAAAATATTATCATGATTTTTTCCATGATTATTCTAATTTCTAGGATTTTCTAAGTACTTATATATTTATGGAATATCATATAAATTCTTATCAATGATAGATAATTCCAAAAACTTCTAGAATAATGGATGACATTAGGATTAATATCATATATTTTTATCATGGTTTAAAATGAGATATGATATTAATTATCACTTTTTTAACAGTAGAATTATCTATAATTTAAAAAGATAATTTCAATATGTGCTTAATTCCCGAATATTTATTTAATTACAAGACTGGAATTTGTTATAAATATATTTAACATAATTCTCGTAATTATTGTAGATTTTATCTTTTACATTTGAATTTGGATATAAAATTTGATTTTGAATTCAAATATTTTCTAGAATATTTTAGCAATTTCGAGAGAGCTTGAAAATTGCAAAACAAGTCGTTTACAGTTGCTAGATATTTGTTGAATCGGTTTTGGATTTTTATTTTAAATGTGGAGATATTTAGAACTCGTTGCCATAAGGAGCGGCAAGTAGTTTGTAAAAGACGATTTTTATTTATTTTTCCACATTGGAAAATAGAAATTTCTGGATTGTCACCGACCTCTATGGCGACATATTGTCATTGTTACCACCGACGACGAGTCCTAAATATCCTATTTTTCAAATTTTTGAGCAGATTCAATATCTAGATATTTTCTTGACTTGTTTTGACGAGATTTGACGTCCTCGTGCCTATAAATAGACCCCTAAACCATGAGTTTTGGGAGGCCTTCCAATTTCAGAGAGAGGTTGCCTAAAGAGATCAATTCCAAGCGAAGTTCCGTCGAAATCATCTTAGATCCATAAAGATCCTTTCAATCCAAGCCTATGAGCACCTCCAAAGCTCCGTCCAGGCCTCTACTTCCTCATCCACTCCGCAGCGTACAAGGGTGAAGGGAGTATCTTCCAATTCTTGCATTTTTATTATTACATAAATTTATTGCATGACATAGATTAGCCCATGGCATATACTTGGATGTTTAAGTTTTTCTTTTGTTATTCTTTCGTTATTTGTTTAATACACCTAATCTAATCCATTTTCTCTTGTTTATCTTATTTGTTTTGATGGGAAGAATCTTACATAGCATGAAAGAGCCACCGAACGGCATCCAACCTGTAACACCTCACATTTTTCACGATAATTTAAAACAATTTACACTATAGGAAAATTAAAACTAAACAGAAAATATATCAAACTACCAAGAACCTATGTGTGCGGCTACGAGACTCCAGACTATATGCACTATGCTAAATCAACTGCATGTCTGCACCTGCAAACCAAAACCACAAGGAAAACGCATGACTGACAGAAATCACCCGGTACGAACCCTAAGAAAATCGTGGAAAACAAAACTATAATTAATTTTCTTTTAAATTCATTTCACAAACCATTTTCACAAAACCCTACAAACCAGGCCCACATTGGCCAAAATCACAAACAGGGCTCTACTAGCCCACAACCACAAGCAAAGGCCCTCGATGGCCCAAAATCACATAGTGAGTCAGGAAGCCCAGTACTAGGCAACCAAACTTTGGCCACAAGCAGTCCACCAAGGAGCGACCACGGCGTTCTGCACTGTCACGGTGAAGCCACCCTGTGTAGGAGCGAGCACCATCCCACGATTCTTCCTACCTAGAGAACCCTTACAAAGCCAACCCCTCCTTGGGAAGGCTGTTCTGTCTCTAAGGATGCTACCAGCTATGGGGCACATGTCTCACTCGCACTCGCCACCACAGGGTTCGCCTCCTCACGGTGTCCTCCACACACGGTGCTTAGGAAGGAGTATCATACCTCCAAACCCGAGCCTCAGTGCTCACAGTAACAACAGGAGTATCATACCTCCCCGTCATGTCACAAGACATCTCAACCCGTGGACCACAACCCTAGCCTTGAGAAGACAGTCAAGGAGTCTCATACCTCCAAAATCCGACGCTCCTCAGCCTCATGTATCTTGACCCCCAACCTCAACTAGGGAGTCGCACCCGACCACCCGAGAATGTCGTCACATTCTCTAGTATTAACGACATGGTCCCACACTGTCTCAGGCTGTACACAGAAAACCAGGAAAATCATTTTCCAAATTTGCCAACTCATCTCTTTGAAACCATTTTCATATCTTTGAAAACTCTTCCAAAATCTTAGCAAAGCAGCGCATCAGGTGTCCCAATGGACCACCTTTGACAACCCACAATTTCATCTCAAGGAAATAATACTAACCAATCCAAAAAACCCTCGGAAATCACATTTTATAAAAGCATTTTGGCCTTGATTTGGCATGCCAAAAAATAGGTTCAGTATGCCAAAAATCCCTGGTTCGGTAGACCGATTTGGGTCGGTCGATCGAATCAGGTCAACAGTCAACACTCTAGCCAAGATCGGTATACCGAAAATAGTTCGGTCGACCGAAATCTACTGATTTGGTCGACCGTCCAAAATCAGACGATCGAATTTCGACCAAAGGACCTAATCTGATAGAAAAACAGCATATCGAAATGTTTTGGTATGCCGAATTCTACGAAAAATAGAAAAAAAATGGCCCAAACCCTACTATTCAAAATCGCCCAACTTGGACCGACGATCGGACCTGCAAAACCAATACCAAAAATTCCACATAAAACAAAAAATGTAGACCCTTGAGTCTACTCCAAAATCCAACAAAGAAAACCAAAATCCATTCACCATGCATCAAATCGCAAAGACAGGAGGGTCAAAATGACCCAAAACACAACCATCAGCATAAATGCCCATAAATCTACCATAAATTCTCAAAAAATCACAATAAATTCTAGAAATGTAAATTTAGCTAGATTTCATACAATCCTATCGATTTCTACCATTTTCATGCTCTCTATTCAACGGTTGGAGGTGCGTGTTAGAAATATTACATTAATTTTGATGATTATTTACTTGTGCATATTTTCATAAATATTATAACTTGAAAAAGATATAAAGTGTCT
>JAMKQA010021397.1:0-16871 GCA_024699735.1 Posidonia australis | reverse complement strand
ACCGAGGCAACTGTGCATCCTCAAACCAGACTCCATATGGATCCCAAATCCCAAGCAGATGCACAGAAAGCCAACCACAACCTCACACAACCAAGAAATAACAGATTATCCATTAATAAACCATTATACACAATATTGCAAATAATTACATGGTTTATAATAAAAATGGATAATCAGGCCCAGATGTCACACCAATCGAGTCGAAGCTTATCAAAACACTCTTCAAGAATATCACCAGGATATTCTTGAACATATTAATCCTCCTTCTCCTTAGAAATGTCTTGTAACTTCCTTTGTAATGACTTGGGATCTTAAAAACTTCTTGTTGTGATTGGATTTTTGACATTTTTTTGGATAATTATGGACATCATGTTTGGTTTACTTGGATTATTTATGTCTCAAAAACTTCTCGGATGTTATGCTTGGATTAATTGACTTTATATATGTTTTGATGGAAATATTGGTTCATGACACAAAGGGGGAGATGCTTGGCTTCATTTGGATAGAATATTGATAGTGATTTAGAAACACTTCTCGGATATTTTTTGCTTATGACAAAAAGGAGGAGAAATATGGTATATATGAAAAGGTTAAAAATTCATGCAACATATTAAAAATCAGAATTTTAAGGCATTATACATGAATAAGTTAGGGGGAGCTTATTTTGAAAATCCATGGTTGGTGATAGGGGGAGTTTACATTAGAACTTATATTTAATATTTTGATTTTGTCATCATCAAAAAAGGCGAGATTGTTAGAAATATGTTTATATGTTTTGATGATAGCACATGAGCTAATGAATTTTTGTGTATATTTTCATTTAAGGAAAAAGTACTTCAAAGACAGAATTGAAAAGATGTATTATTTGAGTCATGTAAGATTTTATGTAAACAAGCAATTTGTATGTATATCTGATGAGATATGTTGAAAAATTGTATATGTAAAGTTATGCTTAGAATAGTTGTTGAAAAATCAAAGGAGTCAATTCGACAAACCGGACCAAATTGGTATATCAAATCAGGAGAAACGACACTAGCACAAGCGTTCCGAAGTCAAAATATGAAAAACAAAGCTAAAGGCAAAACGGCATACTGCAGCTAAACGACATACCAAATTAAGAAGAAATGACAGAAGCGACGACACTCCGAAAGAAAATTGTGAAAAACAAAGCTGAAGACAAAACGACATACCGGCTGAAAACGGTATACCGAATCAGGAGAATTCGGCACACCGAAATTTTTTGGTATATCAAATTGGTCACAAGATGTAGTTTAAAGTGAAAAATGGCATTCCGAAAGTCAAAACGGCATACTGACGTACTAGCCATTTATGACTGTTTTATAGCCGTTAGACACATATTTTGGTGGTCCTTTAGATATAAATAGGACCCTATGAGCCTTAGCATGACACACATATCGATATACTTGTGATCCAAGAGATTGTCCTCGTCCTATATTCTTTTCATTCTCTCCACAAGCTCTGTGCTGTAAGATTGATCAAAAAGTGCTCTGTGAAAAGGGAATACTTCATCACTAGTAAAGCTATAAGGAAAGGCACTCTAACTTCTCTAGGTACGAGAAGTGGAAGGAGCGGAATTTGAGTTGGTAGGACTATTAACACAAGTAAGTGTTTGTTTTTAAGAATACGGGAAAAATCTAAAAAAGACTCTTGAGGAGTGGACGAGGTCGAGTTTTTGGCCAAACCACTATAAATCGTCTGTGTTTTCGATTTCTCTCATCCCCGTCATTGCATGAGATTAGTATAATTTTTAAATATATATCATCCAGCTGTTGTTTGCCTTGTTTGTTGTAGAAAATTCGAATCATATTATCTTATTTATTTAGATCATAATTAAAATTGAATAAGTGTCAATTAAAATTAAAGATTCTCTATTCACCCCCTATAGAGAAGCCACTCAATCCAACAAAAATGATAGGAGTCTCATGTTTATGTTCATGGAAGACAGTCTAATAATTTTTTTTGAGACTTATGACACTTCACAAAAATTATAGAATGCTTTGAAGGAAAAGTATGATAAAAATACTGAAATAAACACTCAACTTCTCCTTTAAAAGTAGTAACTCTTACAAAATGCAAGAGGTACAAAGTGTTGTGAAACAAGTGAACAATATGATTATCATGGCAAAAGATTTTTCTATTGTTGGAACTCTTATTCTAGAAAAATTGCAAGTGACAACTATACTTAATAATTTGCCAAATAATTTTAATATGGTGACCACAATCATGAGATCTACCCCTTCTCTTCAACTCTCAGAACTGCCAGCAAGGTTGGGAACTAAGTAAGAGATTATGATTAGCAGCCAAAAGGAGGAGATAAATCTAGAAGAAGCTAATTTTATGCATTAGAAGCCTAAGAAAGACAAAGACCAAAACAAAAGGATTGAACCGAATAGGACACAATTCAAAAATCAATCACAGTCAAATAAGCCTCGGAGGTCTTGCCATCTATGTGGTCGTTTTGACCACATAGAGCAAAGTGTCCAAATAGGAATGGAAATAAAGGCAAGGTACCAGAACAGAAAGGCAACAAGAGAGTCTTCATTGACGTAGTAGAATGCAATAATGTCGTTACGCCAAGCTCAATTGATTGGTAGTTTGATTCTGATGCTACCCGTCACATTGTTAAAACAAAAAAAAGGCTAGAAACCTTTAGGGAATTCAAAGCTGGTGAACAACGCATCTACATGGGAAACAATACATATCTAGATGTAGAAGGCGTTGACTCTTATCGCTTGGATCTGGGAGACAACATCATGATATTGAAGGATGTCTTCTATATACTTGGGATAAAGTGCAATCTCAGTTCTGTACCTATACTCATAAAAAATGACTTGAAAGTTCACTATTGTAATAAGCGTGTATCTATTGGAAAAACAAGAAAGTACTTGTCATAGGAGTATTTATCCTAAAACAAAATTTGTTTTATATTTCTGTAATAAACAATGAGATAAATAATTTTGATAGCATTTCTGATTATTCTTTGTGTCTATTGTCTAATTCTGATCTATGGCATGTTAGATTAGTTCATTTTGGAAAATAAAAAATGGAACAAATGATATAAATGGAACTTCTCTCAAACATTAACAAGGTAGAATTAACCCTATATCAACATTACTTAGTTGAAAAGTATGGATTAGGAATGTAAAATGGTGCCCCTACACCTACACTTACACCTATACCATATGTGTATGGAAAAAAATTGAATAAAAGTCAATGTTCTGGAAAGCGATAAAAACCTTTGAATATGCCATATGCACAAGCAGTCGAAAGTTTAATGTATACTATTTTGTGTATTAGACCAGATTTGACATATTCAGTGAGTTTGGTTAGCAGATATCAAAGTAATCTTGGACAAGCACATTGGAAAGTTGTTAAAAGGATTATGAAATATATCAAGGACACATTACAAAACAAACTAGTATACCAAGCGGAAATGTTGAAAGTATTAGGTTATTCAGATGTAGACTTTGCAAATGATAAAAATGATAGAAAGTCCACATATATACACTTGTTCGTCTTTGGTAGTAGTATTGTCATATGGGGAAGTAAGAAGCAAGGTTGTGTTGCTAGATATACACAAGAAGTTGAATACATTACATGTAATATAGCCACCACACATGCTATTTAGATTAAAAAAATTTTGAACGACTTAAATCTTAATCTGATAGATGGACCAGTCAGAATATATTGTGATAATCAAGCAGCAATTAGTCTTATAAATGGCGGTGCTAATAGTTCAAGAGGAAGCACATTGAGATACATTATCACTACATTTGTAATATTATACAAAAGGAGGAAATAAAGGTGAGTTACATTCCTATCTCTGACATGATTGTTGATCCTATGATAAAAGAGATTCTAATAGAGAAATTTATCAAGTATGTAGGCTAGATGGGATTAAGTAACATTTCCATGGATAATACAGATAAAACACATTCTCATCAACAATAGAAGTGAAAATTGAGGAAAAACTTATACGTTCCATGAATAATGGGAGTATATAGGAATTTACGGTTTGGTTTTTATGACCAAGTGGAAGATGTTGGGATATAGTCACTAAAGATCACATCTGTTACATAATATATCAAGAAGGCATTTTTGGACGTAGGAGTACGAAGAGATACTGACCTCCTCTATAAAAGGAAATGTTTAGGAAGAAAATAATCAAAGTGATTTTTCTTCTTAGAAATCTCATATTTCTGGAACCTTAATCTCTACAAAATCTACAGTCAAAATCGAGATCACGTCATCAATTTGAGAGTATAAGAAGATGGTGATCCACATAATCTTGGCAACCACGACATCATAATATCCTTAAACATATCACTCTTAATGTGAAATAAAATAAAAAGAAGAGCATGTTGGTGCAAGATTGGCACGGGAAACAACTTGGGATATATGACTTACAACAACGTTGTCCAAAATAACTCTTCATTTAAAATCAAGAGCACAATTTTATTCATTTAAGACTTCGATTGCTGTAACATGTTCCATCAGTCTTCTCAGTCACCCAACCACGAGCATCTTTTGTGTGGTGGTGAAGCCGTGAAGGTTATAACAACTCTCGAAGCATTGTAAACATATGTATAACCAAGGACTTTAGAAAGGAATTTGCATTAGCTAAGTATGCATTCCGGGAAAACACAAGAACAAGATACAGCCATGAAGTCAAGAATATTATTCCCTTATATGGAAGCTAAAGAGGGGATTGAAGCTTAACAGAACAATGTACTCTGTTTTTCAAGGAAAATTTTCTGTTGGCGATCCTGTCCCAGCAACAATGTTTTTGCATGAAAAATATCACAGGATCAAAAAATTACTAGAGAATCGAATTAAAATACCAACGAATCGATTTTTTATAGAAAATACCAAAAAAAACAAAACATCAGGACCTGGAACCAAAATGGAAAAAATAAATTGTGGAAACAAAAAAAAGAGTGGAGATTGAAGTTCAGCAGAAATATTACCTATTTTTAAAACTTATTATAATTAATTCCGCAACCTCCTACATTCTCTCCTCTATTCAGGCATGAATGCTATTTAAGTTGGAAATGTGAAGAGAGCCTCTCCACCCACCAAGTGATGTTTGAGAGTGTTTTTGGTCCCTTATTTTATCCAACTAGTGAACTGATCACATGCAATGTAGGTATAACTGTGTATATCTAATAATAAAATTGTAAAATATAAATTTTGAATTTTCATTTTCTATTTTTTTTTATTTGTAATTTTTACAAATATATTTTCAAATATAATATGAAAAAATAAGATTGTGTTTATACTTGACATCTATTATTCATTTATTTGACATAAACTCTATTAAATATTATAAAACTGTAACAACCTCGGTCAACACATCCAATCCTAGTCACTTTTTTTTTTCAAATAATCAAGCAACAATACTGAATCTAAATCCAAATACACTATTTAAAATGCTATAAACATAATAAATGTTTGTGATTGGAAGCCTACCCAGAAACCATGATGTGTGGCTAAGTGACTCTCCATTATATGTACTAGTAAACTAATTCTTGATTTGCACCTATAAAATATAAAACAAAAGTACACGTGAGTGACCACTAACTATGTCACTCAGTACACATTCCATAAAACAGAACCTAAACTCAAAACCTACAAAATCTCAACAATCCTACGAATCCTAGTAGAAATACAAAACCACTAAAAACTAGAAAACCAAAACAATGGAAACCTCAAATCCATGCATAACAATTATGTAGAATAAAAACCATTGGAAATTGGCACATGGGTTTTCGCACATGAACCTGAGACGTCATGCCTACTCATCTAGCTCTCAACCCTCTAGGGGTATCACTCTGTAACACCCGTAAATTCATTTTTTAATTATTTACATTTTAATAAATTTAGTCGTGGACGGGTGTTACTGTTCCGAGGCCTATTTGTGTGGTTCTGTAATTTTGGATTTGCACCTTATGGGCCAACTTCTGTTTGCGTATCCCTATGTGTGATTGGCACTGTGTATTGTAGCACTATGCTTGTGGCCTCGGGTGTGGGTCCGTGTAGGGTCCGCGTTTGTGGGTCGATTGGTGGGAGTGATTGGTGTGGTGGGTTGTTAGCTCGTGCGAGAAGTTGGAGGTTGTACTGTGCATGCATGCATGCAACTACCACCCTCAGTGCATATTTATAGTCGCAATTGATGGCTTTTCCTCCGCGCCTCTCCTCCTCTTCCCCTGCTTCATCGCCTCCTCCTCGAGCATGCCACCTCCCTCTTCTTTCCTTCTCCCATTTTCCTCTCCCTCTCCCTCTACTCGCCCATCCCCACTCACTCCATCCCTCCCCCACTCACTCTTCCTCTCCCGTCTCTCCCCATGTCCTCCCCTGTCTATCCCCTATTCAGTGTGCTCGAGGGCGTGCGATGATGTGCGGCGGCATGTGGATCTCTGGTGAGGCGTCCTTGAGGTCGTGGAGTGGCCGTGGATGCGTGGAGTTGCCAAAGTTGGCCAGAGATCGGAGTTGGATCGCTGGAGAGCTCGTTATAGGTGCGCACCTCCAACCCATGTATAGAAAGCATGAAATTGGTAGAAAATGATAGAAATGCATGAAATCTAGGTAAATTTACATTCCTAGAATTTATTGTGAATTTATGAGGAATTATGGAGGTATTTATGGTGATATATGAAGGTTGTTGTGTTTTGGGTCCTCTTGACCCTTCTGTCTTTGCGAATTTATATCTTGTTGCATGATGCATGGATTTTGGTTTTGTTTATTGGGATTTGAAGTAGACTCGAGGATTTATACCTTATATTTTATGTGAGATTTTTGGTGGTTGTTTTGGGGGTCTTCCCTAAGGTCCCATTTTGAGTGATGTTGAAGGTTTGAGTTTTGGGCCGTTTTTTGGAATCGCAAAATTCAGCATATCGAAATGGAAACGGCATACCGAATCAGTAATTTTCATTATACCGAATCTTTTCAGCATGCCGATCTTTCTGTCAGTTTTGGTCTTCCAGTCAATTTGGTTTGTTGAATCTCTTCGGTTGATCGAACCATCAAAATTCGGTATACCGAACCCATTTTTCAGCATACTGAATTAAGGCCCAGTGATTTTTATAAAATGTGTTTTAAGTGGGTTCTTGGATTGGTTTGTTTTGTCCATTTGAGATGGGATTGTGGGCCGTCAATGGTGGTCCCATGAGGACACCTGATGTGCTGTTTTGCTGAGATTTTGAAAGAATTTTCAAAGATATAAAATGATTTAAAAATGGTTTTCAAAGAGATGAGTTGGCAATTTTGGAAAATGGTTTTCTGGGTTTTTTGTGTACGGAACGAGACATCGTGAGACCGTGTCGTCGGGATTAGTAAATGTGACGACATTCTCAGATGGTCGGGCACGTCTCCTTGGTTGAGGTCGGGGGCCGAGATACCTGAGACTAAGGGACATCGAGTATTGGAGGTATGAGACTCCTTGATTGTCGTCTCAAGGTTAAGGTTGTGGTCTGTAGCTTGAAGTGTCTTGTGGCATGACGAGGAGGTATGATACTCTTGTTGTCGTTGTGAGCACTAAGGCTTGGGTGTCGTCGAGTGTGGAAGTATGACACTCCCTCCTAAGTACCGTGTGGAGGACGTCGTGAAGAAGCGTACCCTGTGGTGGCCAGTGCGGGTGGGACACGTACCCCGTAGTTAGTAGCGTCCTGAGAGACAGGACTGCCTTCCCAGGGAGGAATTGGCTTTGTGAGGGTTCTCCAAGTAGGGAAAATCATAGGACGACGTGACTCCTGTATAAGGTAGTGTGGCAGTGCAGTGCACTTCGGTGGCTGCTTAAGGCCAGAGTTGGTTGTCTGGCACCGGACTCCTTGACTCACTATGTGTGGTTTTAGCCATTGAGGGCCTTACTTGTAGTTTTAGGCTGGTAGGGCCTCATTTGTTGTTTTGACCGATGTGGGTCTAGTTTGTGGGATTTTAATGAAATGATTTGAGAAATGAATTTAAAGAAAAATTTATTATAGTTTTGTTTTCCCTCATTTTCGTGGAGTGCGTGTTGGGTGACTTTTGTCACTCACGCTTTCCTCGTGTTTTTGGATTGTAGGTGCAGGCATGCAGTGGGTTTAGCTTAGTGCATATAGTTCGGAGTCTCGTAACTGCACACACATGTTCCTGGTAGTTGATATTTTCTGTTTAGCTTTTAATTTCCTGTAATTTAATTTGTTTTAAATTATTATGGAAATTCATGACATGACACACTCGTCCTTAATCTACCGGCCAGACAATTCAACCCTCTTAGTCTCGATCTCACCCTTAGTCTTTTGATCCGCTGACCCTCACCTAAGGTCTTTTGATTCTCTAAAATTACGAAACCTCAACCTCAAATTCGCATCTGACCCTCTAAATGTATCAACCATTATTGGTTCACTAGTACAATCCTACGACCCTCTTGGTTCCTTAAAAACCACGATAAAACCACACAGACCTCATCCTAAGCAACTAACTCATGACCATCTTGAGGTATCAATCGTCCTTGGTTCGCCTACTAGAAACTTCAACTTCTCGATCCCACAAAACCACAGAACCTCAACCTCAAACTCGCACGTGACCTTCTAAAGGTATTAATCGTTCTTAGTTAGTTAATACGATCCTACAGTCCTCTTAGTTCCTTGAAAACCACAAAAACTATTTTCCAAAACCTTTGCAAAAACTTCTACATTTCTTTCCAAATCGTTTTTTGAAAAACCATTACAAAAACCCTTTTCAAAATTAATTTACAGACCACAAAACTCTCCAGAAAACATTATGCCAAAACTCCACCAATACTACAAAAAACACCAACTCAAAACACACCTTACCAACTACCAGCACAATAGTGCTAAACTAACTCAACAACACTGAACCACATAGAACACTCGCGCAGCTCACCAGTGCCCCCTGCCTGCACTAGGGATGAGTGCAGGTGCCTCGTGCCACCAATACACCCCCCTTAAAGGTGACAACAAGTCGGATCTAGGTCGAGTCTACCTATACCCAAACCCAGGCCCATCTTATTTCACAGGTGAGTGTCCGGGTTTAGGTTTGGGTTTAAAATCAGGACCCAGACGCAGACCTTGGGTCTGGGTCTAGGTCTTGGGTTTAATGAGTCTTTCAACTTATTTTCATTTTTTTGAAGAAAGTAGAATTTTAATTAAACTAGAAACATTGTAAATAAATGTACTAAATAATTCTTTGTCAATGCACATATATCATGAACAAAACACATCCATAAATAAATATATAACATGAACCATTGATAGTTGAACAACACATAAATAAATATAACATGAACAAAGCAACTTTGTCAATGTTCATACAACAATTCTCTGTCAATGTGTATATACCAGATAAATAAAATACATAAATAAATCATGAACTACTAAACAATTCTTTGTCAATGTGCTCCAAAAGACAAACTTTGCTAACATCTACAAATAAATGAAAGTAAGATCTTAACATACAATAGAGATTATTATTGTTCTTCCAAAAATATGATTTTTTCAATGGCTTGTATTAATGTAGAAAGAAGTCATAATGATTTTTGACAAAGATATGACCAACCAGATCTTTTTATCCTGTTTATTTCTCTTTCTCTTTTTTAGAGAAGAGTGGGATTTTTACCTATACCTTATTATAGATAAAAACAACTTAATATGGACAAGTCTGATCAGAGGAAACTTTACTGAATGCAATGACATTCAACTCTTACATATTTAAATGATTCAAATAAACATATCCAAATACACATTCAAGATTCAACTTTGATATTCAACATTCAAGACTCAAGATTTCAACATCCAAATATACATTCAAAATTCAACATTCCAATACACAAACCTGAAACCTTTGCTCAGCAACCTTTGCTCCGCTGGAAGGGAAGGCCAAGGAAGGAGAGGGGGTTGTGCTATCTGCCTGTTTGCCTTCTTCCACTCGGGCTAGAGGGGAATGATCAGAGGGAGGAGGTTGGATGTGGGAGGTTGAAGGTGGAGGAGGGAGAGGGGAGAATCAGAGGAGGGAGGTCAAAGGTGGAGGAGGAGAAGGGAAGACTGGAGGAGGGCACAGTGGTTGGTGGAGGGGGAAGGACCAAGAGGTGGAGGAGGGAGAGCCGGAGAGGGGATGCAGAGGATGAATAGGGGACAGATTAGAATGGATGAAGTGGAGGGGGGAAAGGGCCAAAGGCGAGGCAGAAGATCACACCCTGTGCATGCTAAATGAAAGATGCAGGATTCAGCCATGCCACTGGATCATGGGCTGATGCACAAGGTTCTCCATGTAGGAGTAAGGTGCAACCAGCCTACCAGATTCTGACCAAGGATTGATTATCCAAAGGGGGAAAACAACTAGGAAACAATCTTGCTTTAAACCGAAAACATGCATGCAAAACCATGGAATATAAAAGAGCAAGCGGTAAAAGAATCAGGCTCAAAATCATTCAGAAAACCATGCAAGTAGATATGCAAAAGTGAATGTTTTACTCTCTGACCAGTCTAGTGCTCCTGAATGGGGTGCCAGAGTGGTGCGCTGGAGAGGTGAGCCACTATGGTGCGTCATAGAGGTGCCCCCAGAAAATCTAGATCAGACTGCAATCTGATCCAGAACCTGACTCAGAATAAAGATGAGTGATTTATGCTAATGCAGGTTGATTCATGCGGGTGTTAAGAGCTAAAAGCATGATAGGATGCATCTGATCGAAGCTATCTTATTATCATTAAAAACAAGATGACTAAATGGGTTCATAGCAAGAACACATGCAAAATGCAAAGGATACAAACAAGGAACAAGTAAACCCAATAGAACATAGCTCATGTAGGCGATATATTGTAGATTTTATGCTAGAAATAAAGTACACATGCTTGCAAGCAAAAATGTAGATTTGCATGAAGAGCATCTTGCAAAGAGGATAAGTAAATTCATCATAGAAACATCATGAAAATACAGAAAATATCAGACCGTATATGTGGAATTTATAGCATGCTTTATTTCATTGCAAAAAAAATAAGGATTTAAAGGGAAAGTGGGAAGGACCTACCTTGTCCAAGATGTTCCTTCAAGAAAGAAAAGAAAGACCCAAGATAATAAGCTTCTTGATGCTTTGGAAGGGCTGAGAATATCTGTGGATGTAAGGCAAAGCTTGAGTGCTCAAGTGAATAGTTGCAGAATTCTGGAGAAGGCTAGTGTAGCTGTGTGTCTCTGTCTTTCAAGATGATCAGCCCCTTCAAATGGTTGCTTGTGGGGTCTATATATAGGGATTTTCCATGGGTAATTCCTAGGACAACAAGGAGCCTCGTAGACGAAAAGTCTGGAAGATTCCATGGCATATTCGCTGGTAGAGGTAACATCCATGGGAGGTGGAAAGCCACCAGCCTGAGAAATGGCTGGGCGCTTGGTATGTGCGCCTGGTATGTGCGTCGGGTTGGTGTGCTAGCTAGGTGTGCCAGGGAGGTGTGCTAGGGAGGTGTGCTAGGTAGGTGTGCTAGGTAGGTGTGCTAGGTTGGTGTGCTAGGTAAGTGCTCTCCCCTACTTATCTGGATTTCTAATTGGGCTGCAGGCTTGCTATGGTTTAGGATTGGTTTAACTAATAGGATTCAAGGGTCAGCCACATCTAAAGCAACATTTGGTAAGCTCATCTATGAGTCACCTCAAAATCAGGGTGTCTACAGATACCCCTCCTTGAGCGAGATCGAGGGACGAAGGGAACCAAGACCGATGCTCAGGGTTGACAAGATACCCCCATTTTGAGGTTACAGAAGGATGGTGTTTGTTGTAGGCAGTAAGTCACTTATTCGGTGGATGCACCGAAAGTCATGACTTGTTGCCAAATGCGAATGCAAATGCAAAATGCATGCAATTGCTGATCTAAATGTTGGGGATGTGATGCCAATGCGAAAAACAAATGCAAGAGCCGATCTGAAAGCCGATGTTGAAGGCCGATGCGAAGCTGATGCTAACACAAGATTGGGTGCTTGCAAGATGATACGATGCTAGTGCAAATGCTGAAAGAAATATGGCAAAAACAAAGAAATCCTGCGCACTGATTGGGATCAATGGTAGGAAAAATGATAAGTTGTCGGACTCATTAGCCGGATTATCAAGGATATCAACCTAAGAGACGGGTTATGACAAGTCAATCAAGTCTTGTCAACCCGGTTGCCTGACAGCGTGACGGTTGTCAACCGAGTAGTTGGGGATACCAGCCCAAGGAAAAGAGAGGCATGACAAACATACCATTTGTCAAGCAAAACAGGAAGGCCCTGTCCGCACGGACCAAGGGCGAACAAAGAGATTTCGCGCCCACAAAAACTCAAAACGGAAGAGAGAAACAAAAGGACCTTGACCGCCCGGTCAGAGGGTCAAACAACTGGATTCCGCGCCTGTAAAAACCTAGAAGAGAAAAGACAAGGACCTTGACCGCCTGGTTAAAAGGTCAAGCAGCTGGATTTCCTGCCCAGAGAAATCCGAGAAAAGGGCTAGGACCTTAACCATCAGGTCAACAGGTCAAGCCACAGGATTTCCTGCCTAAGGAAATCCGAGAGAGGGGCTACGACCTTGACCATCTGGTCAAAAGGTCAAGCCACAGGATTTCCTGCCCAAGGAAATCCGAGAAGGACGGTCAAAGTCAACCAGCTGGACTCCGCGCCCACGAAAGTCCAGGAAAGGCAAAGGACATTTGACCCCCCGGTCAAAGCCAGCAAGCTGGATTTCGCGCCCGCGAAAATCCAAAAAGGGCACATGACCTTGACTGCCTGGTCATGATCAGCAAGCTGGATTTCGCGTTCGCGAAAATCCAAAAGGGGCAAACGACGCTACCGCCCGGTCAGAGTCAGCAAGCTGGATTCCGTGCCCGCGAAAATCCAAAAGAGGCAAATGACGTTGATCGCCCTGTCAAAGTCAGCAAACTGGATTCTGCGCCCGCGAAAATCTAAAAGTGGCAAACAACATTGACCGCCCGGTCAAAGTCAACAAGTTGGATTCCGTGCCCACGAAAATCTAAAAGGGGCAAATGACGTTGACCGCCCGGTCAAAGTCAACAAGCTTGATTTCACGCCCGCGAAAATCCAAAAGGGGCAAATGACGTTGACTGCCCGGTCAAAGTCAACAAGCTAGATTTCGCACCCATGAAAATCCAAAAGGGGTAGAAGAGTCTCATCTGCTCAGAAGGAGATCCCGGAAAACAAAGCGATGATCCCTGGATTGTCCTCCAGGAAGGAAAACAGCAAAGGTGCCCCGACAAGCAGAACTGTAATATGCTGACTGTTGATGCTGCGATGCAGAGATTGGCGCTTATGCTGAGATGCATGTACAATCTTTTCTTGCTAGAATCTTCAACCAAATGTGGCATTGCTTGCAAAAGGTGAGGACTTATTTGCAAATATCCATAACTTGAGGGCTTTATTGCAAATTGCCCAATCACGACAGCCTTCTGATTGCTGTATTACCATTGTGCTGTGACATTTGAGATTTAGCTGTATATCAACAAATGTCTACTTTAAATTAAACTTCCCACGTCCTTTGTGGACTAATCTGCAAATTTACGAAACGTAGGGGGTTTTCTGTAAATTACCCCATCTAGTGCATTTTGTGGGCCATGTGCTTGACACTGTATATCCTGCTCTTGGAATGTAAGTTGTGAGATGCTAGGGGCTGAAACGCAATTTTCACGGCCATTTTGCATTTTGAACCTTGACTTATTTCACACGTGGGTCCCACTAGATAACTGCCATAACCGTCAAGGAATATTTTTTTCATTTCTCCCTACTTACTGGAACTGCAAGGGTGCTTGTGCTGCTTGGCTTTTCTCAAGGTTCTACTATATTTTTTTTGCTTGACTTCATATCTCCGAAGCAACACTTACATGCATACATATATTTTGTGAAGAAAAATCTTCCTTTTTCTTTCAAAGGGCATGCCTCTTCTTCTTCCTCCTTACTCCCTTTCCTCATACGAAACCCATTCCTCTTCCCCTTCTCTTCTCCTCATCTCTTCACTTTCTCCGTCCCTCTCATCCTCTTACGGCAGCGGCGCGCAGGAGGTGCGCTGACGGGGTGCTCTCGGCTGGTGCGGGCGCGAGGCGCCTCAGCGAGGTACGGTGAGGATCGGCGGCTAGTTGCGGCGGCTATGGACCGGACCCTTCAAGACTGGCTGGACAGAGGTTTGCCGGCGAAGGTAATCTCGAGCTCCCCTCTTGTATTTTTGCTCTGTGCTAGAGTTCTTTTGCTTACCTCTTGCTTGGATGGTCGGCGACTCATGGGTTCCGGCAGGTGTGGGTGATTCCGGTGGTTCGTGGCTGCGGGGTGAGGGGTTTGGTGTGAAGGCGTGGATTGGTGGCTATGGCTGTTGGCAGGGAATGTGGAGTGGCCATGAGATGGTGGCGGGCTGGAGTGATGATGCTGGTTGGTCGTCAGCGATGCTCTGGCAAGCTAGGGCTATGGCCTGCAGTTGTAGTTGGAGGTGATGGCTGATAGTGGTGGCGGGATGGCTGTGTGGCGGTGATGGGTCGACCGTGTGATGGTGGAGGTGGAACAGGTCGTGGAATGTTGGTCGTGTGCTGGTGGAGGTGGAACGGGCCGTGGAATGTTGGTCGTGTGATGGTGGAGGTGGAACGGGCCGTGGAATGTTGGTCGTCAGCGGTGCTCCGGCGGGAGGTGGATGAATGGCCTGCTACGCGGTAAGAGCCCAGCGGTGGCGGGCCAGAGAAGGGTTGGCCACCGATGTAGGTGGGTAATGGGTTGGTTATGGTCGTGGAGAATGTGATGATGGCCGTGAGATGGTGGCGGGCTAGAAAGGGGGCGATGGAAGGTCGTGAGGAAAGTTCAAGGCTTGGGTTACAAAGAAATTTGCTGTTTGCTTATGCCGAATATGCCATACTGCCATTCATGCCATTTTTTGATTTCAGTTACAAACTTCTCTGAATCAAGTTATCCACTTTAAATTGATTGCTGAACCATGCTTGATATCTTATCCAGAGTGTTTTATTTCTGCATATTTTGCACATTTCCACGTAACACTGAATTGTAACTGTATGCTTGTTTATACTTGTATTTCTGCCACTATATGCTGTAGTACTTTGAATGCTATGTCCTTTGCTATTATGCCAATGAACGTAATGCCACACTTGACTTTGACATATTTTTCATTCGTCATGCCTGCTGCTGCTGCTTAACTCTTGGTTCGGCTTATTTTTTCTTTCCGCAAGATGACCTAGTTCACGAGGAGGGGACCCCACAATCCTCGTGGGACACGCCTTCTAGTTCTCGTCCCAAGCAGTGAGGCAGTTCCTCGAGGTCGCGGGCCTTTAGTAGCTCGACTCCCGCTGTCCCTATTGAGGTAAACCCAAAACTGGCGGAAAATGTGTATATAAATCTGGTGTTTCATCTGACAAATGCATTTTCAGGAGTCCGACAATTTTGAGGGGTGGCTCCTAAGCGACCATCACATCTGTGAGGGTCCAGATTTTGGGGTAATCTTCCTGCTTTAACAAGCTTTAATTGCTCTTGACTTGGCATTAATTTTGTTCTTGACATTTCAGGAGGGGGACGCAAACTGGATCATGCGGTGCCACTGGGGCCCAATGCTTGACCATTTCCATCGTCTACCGGACTTTCTGTAGGACTTCCTCCTACACCGCTCCCCATTTGGAGGTTTGCTTCACATACCCATCATTCACGGCCATTATAACTTCTTCAGGGCTTTAGTGGAAAGGTGGAAGTTTGAGACACATACTTCCCATTTTCCATTTGGAGAGCTAACTGTCCTGCCTGATCAGTGGGCTCTGTTGACGGGTCCTCCCTTCGGTGACGAGCCGATTATAGGTGAGACCACTCACGATATGCACCTTGCTCCTGCGCACTTAGGCTGTGTTCCTCCAAAGCCACCTCGGGGGAAATACATGATCACAGTAGGATAGCTGACTGAGTGGGACAAATTCTGGCCCAACCCCGAGCCTGACAGCGAGGAGGCAGACTTTGTACTAAGGCATTTCATGCTGGACCTTCTGGCCATGATGTTTTGTGATTCATCTGCTTACTGCATTCATGCTGATTGGATAGCATATTTAACCAATTTGGAGCATCTGGATCATTATGATTGGACCGGTGCTAGTTATACCTGGCTGATCTGTGGGCTTGACAACGTGGTTAAGCTTGGGTGCCGCTCTTATGTGGGGCTATACCCTCTGCTGACTGTAAGTATTATTTCGCAAAATAAAATTCCTTTATGCTTAATATTTGATAAACTGACTTCTATTCTGTCATCTCCAGTATTGGATCATGGAGCATATCACCAGAGGGCATAGTTTCGGTTGCCTTCGGGACGAGCTTCTGCCCCTTCCCTGCCAGTGGGTCGAGCCTGATCATCGGACTGCTGCTAGGGTCTATAGTTACGAGTCCTACAGGTATCTTCTGGACCTGGTAGAGCTTGAGGATGTAAGTTTCCCTTCCTTTTTATGCTGTATCCTCTAATGCTTGCTTAGATTGCTTATATATTTCTCTTGCTTTAAAACAGGTTCATCTACGCGAGTTCTCCAGATATGATGGCTTTGATTGGGCTCCCCTGAACTCTGGCCGCGTTCTTAGGGACAAACAGGTGAAATTTTATTGCATGAAGAAGTCGACTTATTTCCTTCCAGGGCGAGTGCGGCATCAATTCCTGAACGAGTTCTGCATTCTTGCCCCTCCTCCTTCTGATATGGATCGTCCGGCTACGACTCGCTCAGTTGCTAGTGTAGGATCGAAATGCTCCTCTAGAGGGGGGGTGAATAGAGAATTAACACTTTTTAATTACTTTGACTACTTTTTAGAGATTAATGGAAATAACATACAAGAAGATTATTTAACAGATATAATCAAGCTTAACTACTT
>JAMKQA010021396.1:0-21849 GCA_024699735.1 Posidonia australis | reverse complement strand
AGTGTGGAAATGGGAAAATGTGTCGATGGACTTTGTGATGGGTTTGCCACGAACCCGAAGAAAGAATGATACTGTGTGGGTGATAGTGGATCGCCTTACAAAATCAGCACATTTCTTGCCAATGAGGGTGAATCTTCCTTTGGCAAAACTAGCAGAGTTATATGTAGCAGAGATTGTGAGATTGCATGGTATCCCAGTGTCTATTGTGTCTGACAGAGACACAAGATTTACATTGAGATTCTGGGGAGCTCTACAGGAGACTTTTGGCACAGTATTGAATTTTAGCACTGCTTTCCACCCCCAGATGGATGGCCAGACAGAGAGGACCATCCAGGCACTAGAGGACATGCTGAGGGCTTGCACCTTGGACTTTGGTGGTAGCTGGGAGGATCATTTACCTCTGATTGAGTTTGCATATAATAACAGTTACCACGCTAGTATTGGTATGACACCATACGAGGAATTGTATGGCAAACCCTGCAGGACACCCACTTGTTGGAGTGAGGTGGGTGAGAGACAGTTAGTTGGGCCCGAGATCGTATAGCAGTACGAGGGCAATGTGGATCTAATCAGGAAGAGGTTGTTATCTGCCCAACGCTGGCAGAAGAGCTATGCTGATAGGAGGCGGAGACCCCGGGAATTCGAGGTAGGAGACTTCATTTTCCTGAAGGTGTCACCAACCAAAGGTGTGACACGATTTGGTAAGAGAGGCAAGTTGAGCCCTAGGTATATCAGACCGTACCAGATTACCAAGAGGGTTGGTGAGGTGGCATATAGACTAGATCTGCCTTCGGAGTTGGTGGGTGTACACAACACCTTCCATGTCTCTATGTTGAGGAAGTGTTTGGCCGATGCGTCCTATGTGATGCTAGTGTAGCCAGAGGAGTTGTGGGAGGACGTGTCTATGGTTGAAAATGTAGTTCAGATACTAGACAGGAAAGAGCCAGTCCTCAGGAATAAAGTGATTCCATTAGTGTTAGTTCAGTGGCAACACCATGGTACAGAGGAGGCTACCTGGGAGCATGAGGTGGACATCTAGAGATAGTACCCCTACTTATTTTATCAGAGCTGAATTTCGAGGACGAAATTCTTATAAGGGGGTAGGATGTGACATCTGGGCCTGATTATCCATTTTAATTGTAAAACATGTAATTAATTGCAATATTGCTTAAATGGTTTATTAATGGATAATCTGTTGTTTCTTGGATGTATGAGCTTGTGGTTGGCTTTCTGTGCACCTATATGTGATCTGGGACCAATGTGGAGTCCAGTTTGAGGATGCACAATCGCCTCAGTTTATGTGCCTGATCTTTCCTCTTTTCTTTCTTTCTTTTTCTCCTTCTCGCACTCACGAGCCCACGACACACCCGTCTTCTTCCCCTTCACCCTACTCAGCCCATGCCACCACCATCTAGCGACTCGTGCGAGGAGGTTCGCTAGAGTGTAGGGAGGGTCGCCGGAGGGCTGAGCCAGGTACGCGACCCCTTTCCCTTCCTCCGTTCGATATTTTATTGACAATGGGATAATTGCATGGAAATTGAGATAAAAGCATGAAAAATTGTGGAAAATCATGAAATGAATGGGAATTTGTTGTATAGCATGAGAATAGAGATATTATGTGGTTAGGATTGATATTTGTGGGGGAAATGCAATTTTACGGTTGAAGGCTACAGTAGCCATTCTTGAGCCCCTTCCCCTTATGATTTTCGTATGAATTGTGTGGCGAATGGAATCATGAATGGATTGAGGGGTTTTGAAGTAGACTCAAGGGTCTACAGCTCGTGATTTACTTGTAATTTTTGATATGTGTTTGGGGGGTCCGATCGAGACTCCCATCTTGGCCGATTTCCACCGCCCAAAATCGAGGTGTGCCCTGTCTGCAAGGAATTCGGTATGCCGAAATCCTGGCAAATTAAGCCAGATCCCAGGTTTCGGTACATCGAAACAGGGAATTTCGGTATACCAAACTAGAGATTCGGTCTGCCGTTTTTGCCCTGAACCTGGTATGTATAAATATGAATTTAAATGAAGGATAAATGGTTTTAATGGTATGTTGAGTATGTGTTAATGATGTTTTCCCCATGTAATGACATGGAGGAATGTAGAACCCAAATAAATAGATTTCGGCATGGTTTTGGGTTTTGATCCCATAAATGAATGAAAAGGATGATTTTGTGTGGTTTTGGGCATGAGACCCAATTTATGATTTTAAGCATGGTTTTCATGGCTTGAGTTGGGATCCCAATGGAGGGTCAAGTGTTGCAAGGAGATAGATTCCTACAAAGGAAGGAATGAAATGGAAAATGGTTTTGAAAAGAATGTTTAAAGAGTTTTGAAATGGAACACTAATAATGTGTTAAGACTGTGGTTGCCGAGCTCATGACGGTGTAGGATGAGCCTAGGTTTTTGACCCTAGTTGTTCGGGTCACCGACGGTGTAGGTTGAGCCTAGGTCATTGGACCTAGTTGTTCGGGTCACTGATGGGGCGTCAAACAGAGACGTATCCCCATGCATATATGAAAATGAACTGAGGCCGGTTGGCCGAGGCGGTGACGTCCCGCACGGGGAATTTCACTGCGGCAGTGTAGGAAGGTAGGGGAAAGGATGTTCTCGCCTACTGCTTGTACGCCTGGTTACCCCTGATCAAGGTAACAGTAGTAAAGAAAAGTGGAAATGAATAAAGAAAAAGGAAATGTGATTTGGTCAAGATTGGACTAATGAAATAGTCCTAAAATCCTGAAATGAAATGATGATGATGTTTTTACTAGTTACCAGCCTGTGTTTATCATTTGATTTTGAGCCCGTGAGGCATTGTGTTTTAGGCTGGATCTAGTCAAAAAAGTGGATTTGAAATTGTGATTTTGGGAAGAAATCCCAAGTATTGAAAAAGATATGTTTTGGAAAGTGAATTCCAAAGGTTTTAAAAGAAATGCAAAGGTGTGTTTTCGAAAGAGAATGTGGTTTTGGAATGAGTTCCAAATGTTTTGAGAAAAGAAAAGAAACATGGCTTTTGAAAAGAGCATGGATTTGGGATTGAATTCCCAAATGATTTCCAGTAAAAGAAAAGAGGATTTTCAAAAACAAAACCAAGTTTTGAAAAACAAAAGAAATGAGCTTTTATGGCTTCGCCGAGAGTTTTGTGGTTTGTGTGTTTGGGACGCGTACTGAGTGACTTAGATGTCACTCACGCGTGCTTATTTGGTTTTCCAGTGCAGACTGCGTGCAGCCGAGTTCCGGTGTAGGAGTTGGAGCTTCTAGCCGCACATTGTGATCCTGAAGGTGAGCCTTAGTTGCAGTTATTTAATATTTCTGTAATTAGTGTAATTATGCTTGATACTGTGTTTTAGTAGCGTGCCTGGGATCGGGGTGTTACATTTCCACATGACGGAACTCCTAAATTGGCCATGTTGCAAGATGAGACAGCCACATTAAAGGTATTCATTGTTATTATATTTATGTTACATTCTTCATATTTTAATGTTGAAAACTAATATTAATTATGTGTAGGAGAATAATAAGTACATGGCCAATTTTATACGAAAGATGGCAGCACATATTGGCATGGACCTCCCAGGATCTTCTTGCCAGTGTTCGTGAGGACCTGGTACATGTTAAGACTTACTTTCTTAAATTTAATTTCCTATGTTGCTTTGACTAATAAGGATTGATAAGACTTGGTACACTTGTCTTTAAATAAACTTCAATTATTTTTTCAGGGAGTAGCTCCCACCTCTATTTCATGAAAATGATTGATATAAGTTATTCTATCAGGCAATTAATAGAAAAAGTTAAAGATGAGAAGAAGAAATTTCACTTTGTTTTCATTAAACTAGGAAGGGCTTATAGTAAGAAGCCTAGGGAAAAAACATGATGCTTAGAATCTAGATTAATTGTGAGTTGAGATTATGGAAAGATACTCTAGAGATAAGGCTTTTTTTGAAGCAAGTGTTAGGTTCATGATTGTCTCAAGGGACCAAATTAGTTTCTGAAAGGATAGTGGTTGCGGAATATGTCATTCTGTGGAAAGTATGATAACATATTTTCTCAAGCTTGGGACCTAGAGTGTAATGACCTAGATTTAGAAGTGATGTTTTGGCTAGATAATTAGATGAGATTCAGGTGCATTGGGTGTTGAGGGCCCCAGCGTCCAATGTTAGACACATTCTCAGCAGTGTCTTACACCTAGATTGTGGGTTTCTTGCCCGTTGGTGTTGTGTGGTTCCAGTGCAATGTCAGCTCTCGTAGGAGTTTTGTGAGTTTCTTCTAGGTCACGGAGTTTAATTGGTGTACATAGGTGACTGGTCTCTAGTCTCACGAGTTACATGGACGTACGAAGTCACGTGGTTGAGTCCCGTGTTGTGATTCTTTCCTTTCTTTCATTCCTTCTTTTCTTTCTTTTCCTTTTTTTCTCTTTTCTCTCCATTTTCTCTCTCCTCCCACTTGCCCCCACCCATGCCTTCCTCCTTTTCTCCTTCTTCATCACTCCACTTCCCCTCCTTTTTCTTCTTCCTCTTCACAAAAGGGAAATGAGGGGAAGATTTGAGAGGGGGAGAGATGAGGGAGGGAGATCAAAGAGATGGAGATAAGAGAAATGTGTGTGTGTGAGAGAGAGAGAGATAGCTTGGAGATGGGAGAGGATATTGCCGCCACTACTGTCATTGCGATGTCGTGCTCGTCGTCGCGGGGAGGAGGCAAAGACCCGAGGCTTGTCGTTGTCGGAGGTGCGTCGTCTGCATGGTCGCCGCCACGCCTCCGATGTATGGTACATGCCCTTGTAGAATTTCCTCTTTTTGCTAAATTTGATGCTTAGGGATGTGATAGTGTGAATTGCATACTTGTGGATTCTTGGAATGCATGTGAGAATTTATGGTGATTTATTGTGGCATTTATGATGATAAATGTTCTATGGTTTGGTTTTTGGTTTCTCTGCACACCTTGGCTTTACGATTTTATTTCGAAAGCTATACTTAATGGATTCTGATTTTTTCTGTGCGAATTTGGGGTAGACTCAAGAGTTTATGGCAGATATTTTATGTGAAATTTTTGGTGCTCGTTTTGCAGGTCTGCCATTAGTTCCCACTTCAGGCAAACTTTTTGGGTCTCTGGTTTCTGGGCTATCTGAATTCTAATAGAATACTTGGAGCATAGGCTATATGCACGGTGCACATGCATGGGTTGGCCAGGGGATTTTTCTACCTCTCTAGTTTGGGGCTCTATCTGAGTTCTAAGGGAATACCTAGGGCATGGCCCATCTACGCGGTGCACATGCGTAGGTTTGGTAGGGATTATTTTGGGTGTTTTCTGTAATTTTGAGTATTTAGAACCCATGAGGATAATCATTAGAATGGAATTAGAATTGACCTAAAATTGAATTAGCAAGAGTCCATATTCTAAGCTCTCCCTTTTAATGGTGTAGATTGGACATTAGGATTTAAAATCAATCGTAGGATCTCATGATGGACCAGTTTGGGTGTGGTGCACTAAATGGGGTATTCAATGGCACTGTTCTAAGTGTTTGAGTCGATCTAGCTGTGCTCCCAAGGGACACGAGCCAGTAGGTATCTTACACTTGGCGCTAGAGCATAGAGTTCTAGTTGTGTTTGCTTTACTATCGTGTCTTCTGGGTGGGTTTGACACTTAGAGGATGCATTTGTTGGTGTTCTTCTTAGGTTGTGGTCGTGGGTGGAGTGTAATGCTCATGAACTCAAACGCTCCTAAGGTGTGTTTGCCTGAGCCTAACAGAGGAGCTGTCAAGGCTATGTTTTGCTTGTGGTTTTCTTAACCTTTGTTTTTCGTGCTGCTTTTAGGCATAGTACTTTGGTAAGCTTTTGAAAGATATTTAATGGTTTTTGAAATGGTTTTCCAAAAGGTTTTGGAAAGAGAAATGCATCAATTGGGAAATAGTTTTGGAAAAAGTTTTCTGGTGTTTTCTACTTGTTGTGGTGGACCAATATACCGAAGGATCGTGTTGTCTAGACCAAGGGATGTAGGCCACATTCCTGGTTGGTCGAGCAGGTTGCTTAGGTTGAGGTTGAAGACTAAGATGCTAAGGTGTGTTCATCGGATCCTTGAGGTATGATACTCTTGGATTATCATTCCAAGACCAAGGTTGAGGTCTACAGGACAAGGGGCCAGTTGGGCATGGAGTTATGACACTCTGTTGCCCAAGGTACTGTCTGGCTTTAGTGTATCATGACAGCAAACCTAGGGGGTATGAAACCTCTAGATAACTCCATGATACACTGTATAGTCCAGGTACCTAGACTTGTGAGTGTTGGCTGAGTTCAGGGGTGAGGAGCCCCGAGTAGCTCGGAGCACTATGTTGAGGGTGTTGTGAGGAGGCGTACCCTGTGAGGGCCAATGAGGGTGGGACACGTGCCCCATAGCTAATTGTGTCCTGAGAGACCAGGATCTCCTTCTCAAGAGGGGTTGGCTTTGTTGTAGATTTTCCAAGAGGAAGAATCGTAGGACGGTGATCGCTCTATCACAGGGTGGCTTCACCGTAGCAATGCAGACACCGTTGGTCGTACTTCGGTAGACTACGTGTAGCCAGTGTTGTCTGCTTGCCGTCAGATGATTTGACACATTATTTGTGCTTGTATTTGTGTGAAGTCCTGATCAGGAAATCAAACTCTAGGCCTAAAAGAGGCCGTGGTTTTGGTGCCTATTGAGACATAGTGTTTTGGGAGCAATGGCTCCGTTGTTTTGGGAGCAGTGGCTCCGTAGTTTGGGAGCAGAGGCTCCGTGGCTTGATGTTATGCTTTGATCCAGAGGAGACCATGTTGTATAGAGCAAAGGCTCTGCATTGTATTTTGGTGTGGCTTTTAGACTTGATTTAGCAAGAGTGGCCATCTCGAACGTGTATAAAAGATTTTGAAAGAACATACACATGATTTTGAAAAGGAAAAAAAAAAGAATAATTTTAAAAACATGGTTTTGAGTTTTGTTGCCTGCAAGACAGTGGTGAGCTACCTAGGTTTGGGGTTGTAGCATTCAGGAGTGGTGTCTGTACTTGTTTGCTTGTAATGTTCGTGCACTTGTTTCCTTGATGTGGTGTGCCGAGTTGTTAGGTGGGGGTGTGTGTGCTGAGTGATCACTCACATGTGCCTTGTTTTGTGTGTTTTGCCAGGTGTAGGATAGTAGTTGTTAGTTGCTAGTACAAATAGGAGAAGTCACGTTACCATGCATCAGGGATCTAGTGAATGTTAGTTTAATTTTATTTTTGTTGTTTATTAGTTTTATTTCTTGTTGAAAGTACTTAACCTTAGCTGCATTATTAGTGTAATTGTTGGTTATTGATAAAGATAAAAATAATTAAATAGAAATTTGTAACTAGATTAGGTGATAGCAACTTGAAGATCATTAAATAGAGAGACTAATCTCTCGTTCTGGAGCTAAAGGAGATGCAAGTTGGTAATGGGAGTTGAATCAACAATGGTGTTTTAAAGATCAGGAGATTATAGAAAAGCTCTTTACCGACAACATTGGAAGGTTCAAAACTACTAGGTAATGCTGCCAATATTGTTCTGAACAGGGAGAGTGGCTCATCAGGCTTTTTCTTAATTTTTTCTATTAGAATCTGCTATGAGAAATTGCAGCTTGAGGATTGACTTGAAATAATTTAAGCCTGAAAGTTAGATTAGTGTTTAGTTTGACTTGACTAGAAATACTTTAGTTTTTATGGTCCATAACTGATCCCTGATCTTACAGGTGCTGATGTACCCTCTTTCTATTTTTTGTTTTATGGAGGGTGTTACTTAGTGTAGGTGTTGTTGGGAGTATCATTGAATAACCAAATCAAAGAATACCAGTTTGTGTTCTCATATCTACTTAGTGTGAAAAACGTGCAAGTTGTAAACAAGTTGTAAACTAGTCTATTATCTTTTTGTAAACTTGCAAATTGTCTCTATAGTTCGGTCTGTTTTCCTTTTCCATTTGGAATATGGTGCTTTGAAATTTATGTTTTAGTCATTGTTTCTTATCTCATAGTGGGTGAAGTTTTAGAACATAGGGGTTGGTTCCCTTGGTTATTAGCAACTTAGCATAGACAATCAGAGCAAAAGCAAAAGCAATTAGATTAGTGTTTAGTTTGACTTGACTAGAAATACTTTAGTTTTTATGGTCCATAACTGATCCCTGATCTTACAGGTGCTGATGTACCCTCTTTCTATTTTTTGTTTTATGGAGGGTGTTACTTAGTGTAGGTGTTGTTGGGAGTATCATTGAATAACCAAATCAAAGAATACCAGTTTGTGTTCTCATATCTACTTAGTGTGAAAAACGTGCAAGTTGTAAACAAGTTGTAAACTAATCTATTATCTTTTTGTAAACTTGCAAATTGTCTCTATAGTTCGGTCTGTTTTCCTTTTCCATTTGGAATATGGTGCTTTGAAATTTATGTTTTAGTCATTGTTTCTTATCTCATAGTGGGTGAAGTTTTAGAACATAGGGGTTGGTTCCCTTGGTTATTAGCAACTTAGCATAGACAATCAGAGCAAAAGCATTATGCTTTCCTTTCCTAATCTTAGTTAATTATACTGTCGTTTAATATAGACCTTTTGTGAAAACATATTGCTATCTTATTGACAAAAAATATATGCAAGTTATCATATTGTTATCTTATTTGTCTAGTCATATTGTCCACTATTAGATGGTCAAAAAATATATGAGAGTTGTTATCTTATTTTCATGTTGGTGGTCTTTCCTATCAAGATTTGTTGTTATTTCAATTATTGAAGTAATTTATCTAATCCAGTGAAAAAAGTTAATTTAATCTTGACCGAAGTAAGGATAATGAATCTAACAATGGAAGCATCAAACGTTGAAAAATTCAATCAAGTCCTATACATATTTCCTTCCATCTCTTATAAGTTTCATTTCCTTGTCTTTTTTAATCTTATTGGTTGTTCATTTTTCATCCTATGAACACCTATGCTCTCTATTGAATGTTCATGAGTAGTATTATTAATGGGTGATGGATCTCGTGGTTGGTATCGAAAGGGAAAAAAACCTGATTTGGGTTTTGCTTGGACAGATTCAGACGAGGTTGACTTTTTATTATTCAATTCTTACTGACAATTAGTTGTTTCTTATTGACGTGTTATCCAGTCATCACCTTATATATAAGCGTTGGTTATTACGTTGACAGGTAGATGTTGCTATCCCCGTTTGTTGGGAATCGTTATATCATTGATTCTCATTTGACTTCCTATCCTTCATTTTTATTGGCCTCCATTCATGGCCTAGCTCACAATAGTTCCTTTCTTTTCCTATCCATTTAAGTTTAGTTTTGGATAATGATCAGATGTGTAGACCAATAGATGGATCAGTAAGAAAGCTCCGCTGCATGTAGTTGCTAACGTGTTTTTATTTGCATTCAGATTGAGATTATCTCTATAATTAGGAATCATTATACAACCTGAGATCAGCATGTAAATTTCAAAAGCCTGACAGACTCAAAGTGGATCAAAAGTTAAAACCCATCTTTCCGTAATTGGTATAAAATCTTCAAGAATTGGATGTTAATAATAGACGGACACCAAAAGCTAATTGTCAACAAATTCTTATAGAAGTTTAATTAGCTGATCCAAAGGGAAAACTACAAGACTTAAAAGAGTTTCTTGTTCTTTTTTATGATGATATGTACAAGGTCTTACCTAGTAAGTGGTTGTTTTTTAAATTTATTATTCAATTCTTTGCAAGATGAAGTACGACATGGTCAACAATCTAAGGTAATTTTTTTGTCACAAGACTTCATCAAATTATAACTTCCTTTTATGATAACTTACTGAGTTAATTTTTCTTTTTTTTCCTAACAGGTTAAGAGCAATACTTCATCTACACCTCATCTGTAAAGTTGATCATTTTGTGTTTATATGATTAATATCGGTTACATTTCTTTTGTACTTGACATTATTATGATAAATATATTTGTGTACTTGACATGATGTTATATATTTAACTTCACCTGTATATTTTTCATGGATATACTTATATATATATATATATATACATATATATATATATATATATACATATACATATATATATATACATATACATATATATATATATACATATATATATATACATATATATATACATATATATATACATATACATATATATATATATATGATGTTATAAACTTTTGTATATATGAACCTATTTCAACTTGTATTACATTTTTTTGTTTCACAAGGTATTTTAATTAATTATGTTGTTGCAAGTTGTGAATAATTTAAATAGGTTTTTAAAAACAATAAGAATTGATATTGTAAAAATAATTAATAAATTACCGACAAAATATTCATTGGTAACTAAAATAATATCCGATAGAAAAATCATCGGTAAAGATATAAATAATTGATATTGTAAAAATAATTAATAAATTACCGATGGAATGTTCATTAGTAACTAAAATAATATCCGATGGAAAAACCATCGATAAAGATATAAAATACAGACAAATAATCCATCGATAATTATCATCGACAGAATTTTCATCGTAAAATATTTAATGTATCAATGGAATTTCCATCAACAAATATTTAACTTCATGATGACAATTCCACCATTAAAATAAGTTGATGGAAATTCCATTGGAAAATATTTAAGTTACCGACAGATAAATTATTTCTCGATGGAAATTTTAAAAATTCCGTCGTTAAATAAGATTAGCAACGCCCCTTATGACTATGAAGCTATATTGACAGAAAATCCATCCTATTTAAATTTACCAATAGATTTTTAATTTTACCGACGAAAATTCCATTAGTAAATCTATCAGTAAGTAACAATTCTATTGTTGTCACGTCCCAAATTTTCTACAATAATTTAAACAAATTAAATTACAGAAAAATTAAAGTTAAACAATAAATATCAAACTACCAAGAACTTATGTGTGCGGTTAGGAGACTCCGATCTATATGCACTACACTAAGTCAATCACATGTCTGCACCTACAAACCAAACCACAAGGAAAACGCATGAGTGACCAAAGTCACGCAGTACGCATTCCACGAAAACCGCGGAAAACAAAACTATAATCATTTATCCTTTTAAATTCCTTTCACAAACCATTTTCTCAAAACCTCATAAATCAGGCCCACACCGGCCAAAACCACAAACCAGGGCTCTACTAGCCCAAAGCCACAAGCAAAGGCCCTCAATGGCCAAAACCACACACAGTGAGTTAGGAAGCCCAACACCAGGCAACCTAACTCTGGCCACATGCAGTCCACTGAGGAGCGACCCCAACGTTCTGCACTGCCACATTGTGCCACCCTGTGCAGGAGCCAACCACCATCCGCGATTCTCCCACCTAGAGAACCCTCAGAAAGCCAACCCCTCCCTGGGAAGGCTTTCCTGTCTCTCAAGACGCTACCAACTACGGGGCATATGTCCCACCTGCACTAGCTACCATAGGGTACGCCTCCTCACGGCGTCCTCCATAAATGGTGCTCAGGAGGGAGTGTCATACCTCCACACCCGACAACACCTGAGCCTCAGTGCTCACAACGACAGCAGGAGTATCATACCTCCCCGTCATGCCACAAGACACCTCAACCCGCGGACCACAACCTTAGCCTCGAGACGACAGTCAAGGAGTCTCATACCTCCAGGACCCGACGCCCCTCAGCCTCAGGTATCTCGTCCCCTGACCTCAATAGGGGACATCACGCCCGACCACCCGAGAATGTCGTCACATTCCCTAGTCCCGACGACACGGTCCCACGCTACCTCGCCCCGCACACAAAAAACTAGGAAATCATTTTCCAAAATAGGCCAACTATTCCATTAAATCCATTTCCTAACCATTTTCATATTATTGAAAACTCTTTCAAAACCTCGGCAAAACGGCGCATCAGGTGTCCAAGAAGACCACCATTGATGGCCCACAATCCCCTCTCATAGGAACAAAACAAGGCATCCAAAAAGCCATCGAAAACCCATTTTATAAACCTGTTTGGGTCCAGAATCGGCATGCCAAAATCAAGTTTGGTATGTCGAAATCAAGTTCGATGTGTCGAAAACCCTTGGTTCGATAGGCCGATCTGGATCGATCGACCGAATCAGGTCAACGGTCAACACTCAGGCCAAATTCAGTATACCGTCCAAAAATGGATGACCGAAACTCGACCAGAGGACCTAAACTGACAGAAAAATGGTATGCCGAGCAGAATCTGTATACCAAAATCTCCTGATTCGGTATGCCGTTTCCATTCGGTATGTCGAATTCTGCGAAACCAGAAAACAACCCAAACCCTATCGTCCGAAATCGCTTCAAATGGGACCACCAATCGGACCCTCTAAACAAACACCAAAAATCTTACATAAAACATATGGTGTAGACCCTTGAGTCTACTCCAAAACCCAACAAACAAAACTAAAATCCATTCACCATGTATCAAGATATAAAATCACAAAGGCAGAAGGGTCAAAACGACCAAAAACGCAACCACCGGCATAAATGCCCAATAAATACTCCATAAATACATAATAAATCACAATAAATTCTAGAAAAGTAAATTTATCTAGATTTCATGCAATCCTAGCATTTTTTACCAATTTCGTGCTCTCTATTACTCGAAGTGGAGATGCGTACCTGAGAAATGCCTCCGGCGATCTACGGCCGACTCCGACGTAGTCACGGCCACAGGGCACACCATGCAAGCTCCGCGCACCACCACGAGCAACCACTACCCTCCACTTCGCTCCCTCGACCTCTTCCTCTCTCTCTCGGCACGCGGGGATGTAGGGGAAAACAGAGGAGGTAGGCGAGACGAGTGGAAAGGAAGAAGGGGAAGGAAAAGGAAGGGGAAGGAGGAGGAGTGGGGAGGAAGAGAAAGAAGGTGGAGGAGGAGAAGGAACGTGCCGTCGAGGAGGAGGGGTATGGAAGAAGAAGGAAGGAGAAGACGGCGATTGGTGGCGAGGAGACGTGCGGTACGGCTTATAAAGCCTGCGATCACAGTAGCTGAAAACGTGCCCACCTACACATCTCAGCCACCGGCACACCGCATGAGCAGCCAACTGCCAGCCACCACCAACGAGGCCAACTGCAACCTCAACCACCAGCCCACACATGTGGGCCCCATGGGAACCCCACACTGACCCACACTCAAGCCCTACACGCACAGTGCCACAATGCACAGTGCCAAACCATACACAGGGACACGCAAATAGAAGAGGCCCAAGTCAAAAAGCACAAAATCACACAACAGACCTCGGAAGAGTAACATCCGTCTAGGAATAAAATTTATAAAATGTAAATAATTACAAAAATGAATTTTACGGATGTTACAGTTGTATTGATGGAGGATGCCAAATTAGTTGAAGCTATACTTGATGTTGTGAATGAAGGGCTATATAAAATTGATAATGGTTTTAAGCCTAGATTCCTACAAGCAATGGAGGATGCATTATCTAAGTTGCTTCCTAATATTAGGAATAAGGCTAAATCATACATTGAGTCCAGGATGAAGACAATGAAGAAGGATTGGATTATAGTATATGACATGATGAATAACTACACTAGTAGATTTAGAAATTTCACAAGGGATTATGATAAAATATGTGTAACTACGGCTCCCAATGTTTGGAAGTTATATTTACAGTTATTGACTATTTTATTAAAAAATGTATATATTTTGTTCTTACACTAGAAATTTTTTCTACTGATTTTTTTGAATATTTTTATATATTATAGGTCCAAAAGAAAACATCTGTGTGGAAAAATAAGTCATTTCTACATTATTGGGATCTTTACGTTATTTTTGAGAAAGATTAAGTAATAGGAAAAGATGTCTAAACTCAAACTAATGTAGTTGAAGAGATTGATGTTGACATAGGATATAGTGATCAGTAAAAGATGTGAATTGTTTCTTGGTGAATGAAACGTCACTACAAATTGAAAATGAAATTCCTACTATAAATGAAAAGTGTTCTAGTATTAAGAAAAATCAAAATAAGAGAAGAAAGATCCCTGACCCAATTATTCAGAATATTGCAGATGCAACAGTAGTGAATGCAAATCAAATAAAAGCATTAATAGAAATATTTAGTAAAGCTATTAGTGTGGACTCCAATATGTTTGAAGCAAAGAAGAAGATAAACAAAGAGTTAAAGAAGCTTCTTGGTATTACTATGAGCGAGCGTTTCAAAGTAGCAAGAAACATTATTCAAAACGATGATAAAACTATTATTTTTTTTACTATCGTTAATAATGAAAAAGTAGAATGGATGACATTTGATATCGTTTCTTTTATTTATTGTGAAACTACTCTATTTCAGTGACATTTGTTGATCTTTTTTATACACTATGAAACTACTATATTTTGGTGAGATTTGTTGATTTTTTTTGGTGTACTGTGAATCTACTATATTTTGGTGAGATTTGTTGATTTGTTTTTTGTGTACTATGAAAATAAAATTTTTTGATAGTCTAATGTTATGAGCAAACATGAATATGCTATTTTTCTTCTACTTTTATGAAAAAGAAACTATTAAAAAAATTCCATATTAACAAGATATTTTTGTTAATATGTAGTTATTAATTTTCTAAACTTTATATTTCGATTCTGATTCTATTTTTATATATCAAAGAGTGGAAAGGAATTATCTGTTAATTTTATTTTGTAATTTGATTACATATCAAACATAGGAATGTCATAAAACTATTTCATTCCATTCTATTTCAAATTTCATTCTAGAGTTCATTCTATTTCTGTCTATTTTTATTTCAATGTACCAAACATTATCTAAGAACCTTTGCCATTGGAAACTATGTTAATCGACGGTTGCTATGTCCCTTTCATAAGTAGTTGATGGATTGTTCTCAATTGGATCCCTATGGTTGGAAGCACAATGTGGCACTTGATATAAAGAACTAGGTTGGAAATGGCCTCAATATTTACTTGGGTCCAAGTTTATGGTAAAGACAAACAACATAGCCACTAGCTACTTCTAGTCTAAGATAAGGCTAAGGGGTCCGTTTGGAAAAGCTTTTGAAACTTTTGAGTATGTAGCTTCTTCTCAGACGTTATAATAATCCAACAGTTTTATCCAACATTACCAGCTTCTTACAAATATGTCGCTTTTGTAACAATGATTTCTTTGTATTTTCAGAAGTTAAGGTATGGTTGCTTCTAGTTAGAAGTTAGCTTCTACATTTAGATCTAGAAGCAAGAGTTTTACCAATAGAACCTAAGTCTTAAGCAAGAAAGGTGTCAGGACTTCTTAGGTAGCGTTTGGAGATGTTTTTCTAAACCATCTTATTGCGTTAAGTATTTATTGCCTAATAAGCTTTTCCAAATGAGCCAACTTATTGAATTTTTTCAAAAAAGCTTTTAAAAAAGCTAATAGGTGTTAGTTTTTTTCAAAAGTTATAAATATTAACCTTAGCTTTTCCAAAAATATCTTTAGAAGTTGATTTTAATTACAATGTGAATCAAGACAACAATGATGACGAATAGTGGCAGCAGATGATGGCAGGGGACAACGATGGTTGATTGCCCACATGCTCGTTGGGCAATGGTGGCGACAGATGCAACAGTGGTGGCCAGTGGCAACGACGGTGGTGGTGGTCGACGATAGCGACATCGTCTGTAGCAATGATGGGAGGCGACGGTAGTGGTGGTTGGCGATGGTGGCCGACGATGATGGTAGCAGTAGTGGTGGTGGTGGTTGGCAGGGTTGGTGGTGGTGGTTGGCAAGGTTGGGGGGCAATGGTGGTTGGCGGTGGCAATGATGATAGCCTGCAATGATGGACGACGATGACGTGGTAGCAAGTAAGTAGAGGTTGATGACAATGACGAGGGTAATATAGTCTATTGCTTAACTTATAGTATTTATTGAACATGCAAACCAAATAAATTTTTTTTTTATCTTCATAAAAATTATAAAAAGTTTAATTTAACAAAAAAATCAACTCTTTTTCAATAAACTACCTAAAAAAAAACGTTTCTAGACATAACCTTAGTTGAATTCAACAGACCAAGAAGGTTAGGATTGCAGAGTTAGATTCCCTTGAGTGGGCCTCTCCACTTCCGAAATCTAAAGTCAAACAAGCCATTGCTTGCACTCCTAGCTATCAAGCAGGAAAATTTTCAATTAATGCAGGCTTCTAGCAGACAGCGTTGCAGGAAAGTAAGTGGCGCAAACTGCACTTTGCACATGAAGTATTCCCACTCCCCACTCAAGCTTGATTGGACATTATTTCCATAACTGTATGTCTATTAGAAACCTGTCTTCCAAGTTGACCTCCCCATTGGCGTGAGAGAAAGTTCTTGATTGAAACTTATCTGTAGTCTGATCTTCCTAACGATATTGCTTGCGAGATACCCAGCAGTTCTTTTTAGTACATATTTTTTGGTAATGATAAGTAGTATTAGTAATCAACCTCAAGGAAAAGGATCTATGGGGATCAAGAATCCAAAATTTACACAGCATAATACAGAATCAAAGAAAGGAGATAAGGCAATGTTCTTGCCATTAAGTTACAGACCATCCAGCAAGGCTGGTAATTCAAGTTCTTTTTCCTTTTAAGGAAATAAATAAAACTACTGTCCCATGTCAGCAGCAGGGACAGTCTCGTGCATATTAGCTTCAGTGGAAGGATGAGAAACATCCGTAGTGTAAATGGAGGTTTGATTCGCAGACCATGCGTCTTTCATTGAAGATAATGAATTCCTCAAATCCTCCTTTTCAAACCCTGGAGAAAGAGAATCTAACTATTGATTCATTAGTCCAATGACATCCCAAATAATAAGATAAGAAGGCTTAGAAGAGCCACGGAAAATTCTACTATTTCTTTCTTTCCAGTTTAACCAGAGGATAACTTAAAGCAAGACATACCAGCCACGGTAATTTAAATAAAATCTAAGAACAGGTTTATACTGAAGCAAGTAATACAAACTATAAAAGCCAGGGTATAAGTGAGAAGATATGAAAAATTGCCATAACTGGGAAATATAATCGCAGAACATGAACAAATGATTATTAGATTCAATATGTAAATTGCAAAAAATACAATTTAAAGATCCAGTCCAACCTCTTTTGGCCAACTTCTCTTTAGTGAAATTCTTATTATGAAGTACAAGCCAAGAGAATAGTTTAACCTTAAGCGGAGCCCAGGTCTGCTATATTTGCTCATAGAAAGTGAATCTTAGTCCACCATCATTTAATTTATTGTAACAGGACTTAACCATATAATTAAAAGTGGAGGTAGGTAACCATGATATTACGTCCTTCTCCTCCCCCAGGGGTGTAGAATGGATGATGTGAACCAGCATATCAAGTTGTGATTGCAAAGTATAACACTGACTTAGTTGAACTTTAGAGAGATCAATCAACTTGTTAAAGTCCTCTCCAAATAACTCACAGATTTATTTGATAGAGGCTTTTCTCTATCTGCTAATAGTATAAAGTTCAGGGAAAAGGTATTTTAATTTATTATCATTCCACCAGTTGTGTTCCCAGAATAAAGTATCTTCCCCATTTCGCAGATGGTAAAAGGAAAAACAATTAAGAATATTAAAACAGCTTTTAAGGCAAAGCCACAAAGGGGAGTAGTAGTTTGTGGAAGTATTTAATGTAGCCCCAGTCCAAAGGGAATTCATGTACCTAGTCTTCACTAAGTCTTTCCACTTAACATGACAATCTTGTGAGAATAATTGCCAAACAAGCTTAGTTTTAAGTGCTAAACTAAAATTTCTGAGATTAATAATCCCCCAGCCGTTATGCTGCTTAGATCTACAAAGTAAACCCCACTTTACTAAATGCACCCCCTTCCTGGCCGAAGGATCAGACTTCCAAAGGAAGTTGTTCCTAATCCTATCAATATCTTTCTCAACCTGCCTAGGCATGTGGAGTACTGACATGAAATAAGTAGGAATGGTTGATAAAACTGAGTTAATCAATGTCAGCCTGCCTCCTAGAGAAAGGAAATGTGCTTTCCAATGGGATAATTTAGAGGATAACTTCTCAATAACTGGAGTCCAGTCTCTACGCGTGGCTCTCCTATAATGAAGGGCCATACCTAAATATGTAATAGGCAGCTCAGCTGACTTGCAACCAAGTGAATTACACGCATTATCTATTGAGTCTTGGACTACCCCTATCCTAGTAAGGGATGATTTTCGTGAAGTTGATTTTAAGCCCTGAACAAGATTGGAAACAACAAAGAATACGTTTAATATTCACAATATTCTCTGCACCGTCAGCTAGAAATAAAATGGTATCATCCGCATATTGAATGTTTAACACATGGGGACCCCCATGTGGGAATTGGATGCCTTCTATAAGCTTGTGATTTAATGTTAACTGTAACATACGATTCAGGACATGAGTAGCAATGATGAAGAGTAAGGGGGAGATAGGGTCCCCCTGTCTGAGCTCTTTAATAGCTCCAAAAAAGCCATGGGATGTACCATTGAGTAATATAGAGAATTTTGCAGAAGAAATACACATCTTGATCCAAGATATCCATTTCCCTCCAAAGCCTAACCCCTGCAAAAAGTCTAGTAAGAATTTCCAATTGACATTATCGAATGTCTTCTCAAAATCCAGCTTCAGAATGAAGCCAAGAACCTTAGAAGACTTCATAAGGTGGAGAGTTTCTTGAGCTACAAGAAAACAGTCCCCAATTGAGCGTCCAGCAAGAAATGCGCACTGTAAATTGTCAATAACCATGTTAAGAATAGGGGAGAGCCTAGAGGCCAATGTTTTAGTAAAGATCTTATAAATACTATTCACCAAACTTATAGGCCTAAATTCTGCAATCATATTAACTCCAGAGCGTTTGGGAATTAGAACAATGAAAGTCTGATTAAAGGGGGAGAGTATGTCTGTTTCACAAGCTGTGAAGATATGATGAAAGATCTTCATTATGTCATCTTTCATCAGATCCCAGAACAGCTGGAAGAAGAACATAGGGAATCCGTCTGGTCTAGGGCTTTTGTCCCCTGGAAGCATGGTAAGATTTGCCTTAATCTCTTCTTCCGAGAATGGTACTTCAAGTAAATTAGGGTTGGGAATTTTAATGGGAGCCAGGCGGTCCCAATTAAGAGGAACTCTAGGTCCATCCTGGGAATTGAATTGATAATAGAAGTGGTTTTCAATTTCCTCCTTGATAGCCAAAGGAGATGTAATCTGAGTAGAGTTGACGATGAGTGAGAGAATACTATTATTCCGTCTATGTGAATTAACAATGCTATGAAAGAAGGAAGAATTAGAATCACCCTCTTTCAACCATTGAATTCTAGATTTCTGTTTCCAAAAAAGCTATTGTTCTCTTAAAAGTTCAAAGTGCTGTTCTCGCAATGCTTGTTTCTCTATCCATATCTCTTCATTGAGGATAGAGTGCTCTGCTAAGCTATCAATGTTCTGAATACGTGTTTCAATGTAGCTTAGTTTTTGACCTCTTTCCAGTCTAATTGGACCAACCCAACTTTTTAGACATTGCTTTAAATATTTCAACCTACAGGTGAATCCAGCCAAAGGGTTAGATGTGTAAAAGAGATCTCTCTATTTCAGCCAACAATCCTGAATAAGAGACTGACATCCATCAAATAGAAGCCAGGATCTGTAGAATCTAAATGGAGTTGGTCCCCAATTCTGTCTAACAGTATTTAAAACAATTAGAACATGGTCGGAAACTACTCTGGCCTTACCAGAGCAGAATGAGTTGGGGAATTTAACAGACCAGGAAGCAGAGGTAAGGAAGCGATCAAGTTTGACCATCGTGGGATCAGCTTGGAAGTTAGTCCAAGTATAGAAATAGTTGATGGGGGAAAGATCCACCAAATGCATTCCATTGATGAATTCATTAAACCTTGACATGTGTGTAGTTATCCTTGGGCAAGAGGAATGCTCATGAGAAAATCTGATCAGGTTGAAATCTCCACCTATGACCCAGCTTTCATTAACCGCTTGGCTGAGACCTTGCAATTCCTCAATGAAGTCAGACTTTAGTCAAGTTACACAGGAGCCATAGACCCCTGTGAGTCACCACTCGAAGTTGTCTTCGAGTGTAAGAAAGTGTAAAGATAGGCAATAGTTACCCATTAGATGTGTCTTAAGACTCAATAGTTTATCGTCCCAACCAATCAAAATGCCTCCTGAGGCACCTGAGGAAGCAAGATATGACCACGAAGTGATTTTCCTGTCCCCTAAAGCTCTAAGCGAAGCATGGGAATAAGACTCTTTCTTAGTTTCAGTGATGATAAGAACATCACATTTTTGTGATCTAACTAGATTACGTACAGCACGGGATTTGACATAATACCCTAATCCCCTGATAGCTCCTCTTTTTAGTACATATCAAAGCATTTAGAAACTGAGACCTTGTTTTTTCCCTCCTACAAACAACTTGATGTACAAAAATAACACTCCCACACAATTTTGTTTGAGTAGCTCTTCACAGACCAAACGGCAAGGGTAGTCATTCATCCAAAATATTCGTTTATAGTTAAAGGTTCCGCAAAGGTCCTAATTTTTGGATTATGAGGTCTAGCGATGTAATTCATCAGAAAAGGGAACAAAGGACTTGTAACTAAACAACCAACCGAAGTGCCGACCCAATCTGACCTTAGTCATCATCACCTGAGGCGGAGTCCTGAACCAAGACCATTCTCAACTAAAAACCCTGCCCAACCACTGCACCGACTTGCACGTAGACATGGAAATCAGGTCGGGCCGGCCTAGCCTGGGCCCGGAAAAATCACTCGTGGGCCGGGCCGGGCCCGCGGACTAGGCCCAGTTTGGCCCACGAACCAGTCCAGGCAGACCCGCGCACAGTGAAGAAAAATGCAGTTGGCCCGTGGGCCCGGCCCGGCCCGGATCGGCCAGGATGCGGGCCATGGGCCATGCCGGGCCCATGGCTTGTTGCTGCCGGCCCGGCCCGGCCGGGCCGCCTGTTCCATGGGCCAAGCCGGCCCAGCCCGGCCCGAATTCCATGTCTACTTGCACGTGACGATGGGAGATTATCCACTGGAAATCTTATCTTAACATCATATAATAATAATAATAATAATAATAATAATAATTGAAGTTCAATCGTAGCAACTACCCAAAAAAATTTCGGAAGAGATGATGAAGAAGAAGAGTGATAGACGGATTGATCTCTCCTCTCGAATCTGCATCGTATTTATCAGCCCAAGTACTATTCTATGGATAAGAAAGAGAGAAAGAAAGAGACAGAGAAGAATCTATCGCTACATTTTTTCTTCTTCCGTGCGTTTTTTTCTAATTCTCCTTCTTCTTCTTCTTCCTCTTCTTTTTCTCTATCTATTTATCTATTCGGCCACCGATGGCGGCGTGGATTATGAGATCGAAGGTGGTGGCTTCTAACCTTGCTAAGAAGTTGGGTTCTGCCAAATCGCTGCACCGGAGATCACATACTTCCTCGTCATGCCGGTTCGTACATGCCTCGATGGGATCGCCGGCTTGTGAGAATGCGAGGAGCCCAGCTGGGTTTCGCAAGATTGCGTCGCGTTTCCCTGCCACTTGCCGTTACGAGTCCACGAGGGCTCAGGAAAGCATAGTGTCCGACGAAGATGGTGACGGGAATCAGGTACTTTCTTCCCGTGGGCGCTGTTCTTTTATCTTATCAGTGATTTTGGTTGTGTGAGAGTTTTTCTTAGACCTCGTGTACTTATCATGTCGGACTTATCGTGTTATCGTGTCGGACTTATCGTGTTATCGTGCCTATCATTTTTTTACCAATATTTCTTGTATTGTGGAAAAATTATACTTGATTACTAATAATACAATAATTTTAAACATATATAAAATATATTTGTATTCAATTTGGTAATAATATGCTTAATAATCTATTATTAATGTTAAACG
>JAMKQA010021395.1:0-20338 GCA_024699735.1 Posidonia australis | reverse complement strand
GTAGACCTTTCTTTTTATTTGTTTGCATGATTTTTCATGTTTATGGTTTTCCTTGTCTTCCATAATAGACTAGGTGGCGACTCCTGCATTTGCATTTTATTTTGCTTTTTCGACGTGATTTTTGTCGACCGATTTTGCATCTTTTTGCGGAATCTCCTCACCGGCATGGTTACAGCATGTTGTATCGTATGCATTGTACTTTCTTTTCTTTTGCATTGTAAGCATAATAGGAAACACTAGCACAGTCGTTGCTCAATGAGGAAAATTGGAAGGCCAGCCTGCTTAGGAAGAGTTTTGATACTCCTCATGTGTTACTACCGGTGTGACCTAGGAAGTGAGGAAACAACTATTTGCACGAGAAATTGGATGAAATGTACAAACTCCCAAGGGGCCTATACTTTTAAAGGGAGACAAAATGTTAGGATGAGAGTGAGAGTGTGAGCATGAAAAAAAAAACATAGGAATCAGAGTACAAAATAAATGAGAAGATAGAAGGCGAAGATAGAAGTCAGCTCCAATGAGGGAAGCATGTGGGACAACTCTATCCCTATAACTCTTTTGGAGAGGAGTTGGAGCATACACCTACTAAGCCCACATTTACAAAGGGACTAGCCACCCCTTAAGTTAAAATTGGAAAGAAGAGAGCCACCTCTTAGCCTAGGTGTTCATTACCTCCAAGTAAGGATAGCGTAAGTCAGCATAACTTTGAGGGAGTAAAAGAAAAATAAAGTATGGAAAAGAGAAAGTATAAGGGCCTAGGAGTTTGGCACGGAGCCTGTTTTATCCCAAAAGTCTGTGTGATCAAGTGAGAGCCACCAATAAACCTAGGGATCTAGGTAGGGACACGTGAGTTGAGGACATGTTAGTTCCTTGTAGCAGGCAATAAGGGCTTCTTTGATATTGAGGACACTAATATCTTCTATAAACCATGCATAAATCTTACTTCCATCATATAAGTCTTGTATAGATCATTTGACATTTAGCATAGTAGATTGCACCACCTTTGCATTTTACATCACTTTGCAAGGCATTTGCCTATGGTCCAACCAGGGGCATGCTAGCTGCCTTTTGAGTAGGAATGTTGGCAAAAAGGGAGCTTCAACTAGGGGCATGTTAGCTACTCTTTGGTTGGAAATAGGTCTTTGAAAAAAGCATGTCAGTTGCCTTTCTAAGTCAAGAATTTCACTGGGACAATGCTATGGTTAGGAGCATGCGGGCCAACACAAACTACAAGTTGCAAAGAGCATAGTTTGAATTCATTGTTAAGACAGGCCAAATCAGGTTCAGGAATGATACATTGTAAAGCAAGTCTATCCCTTTATTACAACTCATCAGTTGTACCAAAAATTGCTCACTTGATATAAAATACACGGAAAATTCATAGCAGTGTATTCTTGAATCATCGTTAGTTGATTCTTGCCCTTTTTGAGCTGCCAGCTCCTGCAGATGAAGCGCCACCAGGAGGAATCTCACTTATAGGCCATGTTTCTTGAATTTCGGCCTCGTATTCCATTGTGCAACCCGAACCTTCAGTAATGGCAAGACCAGAACATTCAATGCCGCAATGCATCAAGCGAGCCAACTCGGAAGTTGTCACATTGGAGCCAAGTGCGTACCCTTTGAAGCAGTCAAGCATGAGGCTTTGCTCAATCGAATCCTGGCAAAAGCTAAATTGACGTAGAACACTGATAGGATGGTATTCCACATCGCCCATGAGCCCTAGAAGGATAACTAGTCACATGTCACTGCTGTTAAAGAAGATAGTGAAGGGTCTCGTAACTGTGAACAAAATGCGCCAGACTACAGTATCATCGATAAGATTCTGTAGTCTCTCGCATAGTTCGTGGACGCCTGGAAGGGCACGTGAATGATTGGTGCAACTGTAGGAGTCGAAGATGGAATGTTGAGGGCGCAGAACTTCCACTCCCATGTGAGCAGCAAGCCAAGTCTGTCAAAAAAGAAGCAAGACACAGTTAGATAAGCACCGTAAGTCACTAAAATAACAATGTTAGCTTACTTGCACCAAGGCGCCACAACCATGGAAATGCCGAGAACGCTTCAATGCCTGATCCAAGCCAACATATGTCTCTGCCAGAAGAATGGGGGCAAGATAGATTTGATTGGTGATCACAGCCAATGCTACCTCTGTGACCTCAATGGCAATTGTCATCCAGCCATGACTGAAGATGAGCTCTCCAAGGAAGCGCACTACAAAGCCATGAAGCCACAAGCTGCCCACTGATGTCTGATTATTGGCGATCTTGTCAAAATAATCTAGGCACAACGTCGAAGTTGACCCATCCTTGCAGATGAGGCTTTTCTCGCAAGCACTTCGGGATACGCCAGTCAGCTGACTCAGAACAGAAGAATAACTATCACAACACGTGAAAATGGGCAGTGACATGTACGACGATAGACCGTAGATCCGTTGGACCTCCTCCAAGGTAAGAGTAAGTTCCATCTGCCCAAAGCGGAATACATGGAAAGCGGGTTTTCAGAATCTAGCTGCAGCACATAACAAGTGCCAGTTCACCTCCACCTTGGCAATGTTCAACAACGAAGACGATATGCCCCAAACCCGCAGTTGCTCACGATCCTCAACAACTAATGCACCAATCCATGTTTGCAGAACATTGGAGCAATGTTTTGGTGTCACCATGGTCGGATACCCCTGCATGGAAATCATGAAGATAGATGTTAGATCAAAACATAGCGGGAATATTGTAAAAATTAAGTTTGGGCAAAATAAAAAGTCATATGGCCAACTGATTTCTCAAGGTGGAGAGGATCAAACAAGTTCACAAATCTGAAAAATGATGTAAAAACAAAACATGCAATACTCCCCTTTTGTAAAATATGAGAAAATATGCAGCAAATCTGAAAAATGATAGAAATCAAAGCATATAGCTTCTTTCCATTGCAAGAAACAGAAGCATGATGAAAATCGGTACTGTAGACACTTCGATTTTAAAGTCACTTGGTAGCAGGCTCCTTTGGATAATGCTTTGGTTGCACCACCAAAACCCTAGCCCACTTAAGCCCACACAAGCCCATTCTGACCTAATCAAAATTAAAACCAAACAAAACACATTTAAGTCCACTTAAAATCCAATTAATCAAATAAAAACCCCTATTAATCAAACAAAAACTCTAATTAAGTAAAACCTAATTAAATCTACATAAAATCCAATAACAACCCTAATTAATCAAATAAAAACCCTAATTCTAGTCAAAATCAAATTTAAAACACATAAAATCCAATTAATAAAACAAAAAACCTAATTCAAGTCAAAATGAAATAAAATCCACTTAAATCCATTTAAAACCCAACAAATTAAAAGAAAACCCTAATTAAAGTCAAAATCCATTTAAAACCCTAATTAATTGAAATTTGAAACCCTAATTAACCAAAAAACCCTAAATAAACCAATAAACCATAATTAAAGTCAAAATCCATTAAAAACCCTAATCAATCCAAAAACCCTAAATAAACACAAAAACCCTAAATAAACCCATAAACCCTAATTAAAATTCAAAAGCCTAATTTCAAACCAATTAATTAAACCCTAAGTCCCAAAATTAAAAATCAAATTTAAATCACAAACCCTAATTAAAAACTTAAAATCAAAATTCCTAAAATCCACGAAAATCCTAAAACAAAAATAAAATAAAAAACCTAAAATAATTAAAATCCTAATTTAAAGCCAATTAATTAAACCGTAACCACAAAATTAATTAAACTCATCAAACACAAATAAAAAGCCTAAATTAAAATTCAAAACCTTAATTTAAAAACTCAAAATCAAAAAAACCTAAAATCAATGAGAATCCCAAAAATAAAATAAAACAAAAAAACCTAAAATAATTAAAACCCTAATTCAAAACCAATTAATTAAACCCTAAATCCCAAAATTAAAAAATCAAATTTAATCACAAAACCCTAACTTAAAACTTAAAATCAAAACCCTAAAAAGTCTAAAATAAAAAACTCAAAAGAAAATCCAAAACAAACAAAACCAAAACCCTAAGCCCATTAAGTCCAACACTGTTTAATTCAAAAATGCAATTTCAAACCTTATAAAAGTCAAAAATAATTCTAGCGACCCTTGATTTCCCGGCGAGGACTCCGACGACGTTTTGCAAACCTCGGAGCAAATCCTAGAGCTCCGCGATCTCCGACCATCCTCCTCCAGCTCACGCCTGATCCAACGGCACTCATCCGCTCGAGGGAGGAGGATCGACGGCTCCAAAGAGCCTCGTCGGGGTATAAAGCTTGCCGCCGTCGACGAATTGAGGAGCTTCTTCCCATCTTCTTCACGCGAGCTTCCAGCCTCCCTAGCGTGCGAAAACCCATCTCCAAAACCTAGCCATCCTGCAGAGATCTAGAGTACCTCTCCAATCAATTCTTCAGCCCCAGAAGCCTCGACCTTAGCAACCAGAGCCACCGGAGCATGCAGCCGTCGACCCATCTCTCTTAGGTAACCTCGTTTTCCCTCTTCTTCAATTCATAGCATCCCCCTTAGGTCCCTAGGCTCCTGATTTGTGACTGGTCGGGGCAGGCCATCTTTGCCCACCGTCACCTCCATTTTCGGTGATGGGTTCACCATCATCGGCGAGGCTCCGAGCCTCCTGACCTCTGGCGAGGCCCCTGCGGGCCACTCCCTCCACTCCACTCCTTCCTCTTTCCTGGACACCTTCCACTCCAGAGAGACCTCCCAGAGATTCCCCGTCGTCGCTGCAGCATCTTCGACCATCGTCGAGAGACACTGAAGTGCTCCAAGCGCCCCCGCTCCGTGCCGTCACTCCGGAGAGCATCGCCACATTGCCACGAGCACCTCCCACCACCTACGTCGGCGTTCCAAGCCTCAGAGCCCCATCTCCACCTCTGTCATGACGGTCACCGGAGCTCGCGACGGGGGGAGAACATCAGTCAGTCCCAGCCCTTGTCGATGCCTCTGGAAGCTTCATCAAGTCCCCCCGGAACTTCCCCAACCTCCGCCGCATCGAGCCGCTGCCTCCAAACGCAACTTCGTGGGAATAGCCGTCGCTGATGAAGGACGCTAACGAGAGGAGATCGACGACGCATTCCAACCATCGGGGTTTCGATCTGAGCCGTTGGATTACTTCCCCATCTCTTCCTCCAGCTTTCCCCTTTCCTCCGATCTCCTATCAACCACCGGAAGAGGCACAAATGAGTCTCCTAGGTCGTCGCTGCCGGCGATCTTCGAATCGCCAACGATGACTTTAATTCTTTTTTTTATTTTTATTTAAAAATCCTTCAACTTATTTAATTATTATATTTAAGTCCTTTTTCGTTACATTTGGGTCCAAACATTTGTTTTTTAGTCCCTGTAGTTTTAAAATACATTTAGTTCTTTTATTTTCTCGGTGAATTTTGCATTTGACCCCCTGCGTATTTTCTTTTTTAATTCCTAACATATTCATGCATGTTTTATCACATATAGGTCCCTAGAACCATGATTTCGTTACATTTAAGTCCTGAACATTTGCATTTATCCCCTAAACCTTTTTTAAAATAAGTTTTCTCTATGAAATTTGCATTCTGGACCCTGAATATTTTAAAAATCACGCTGATCATCATTAAAATTGGGTTTTTATCACATTTAAACCCTGAACATTTGTATTTAGTCCTTGGAATCTTTTAAAACGAATTTTCTTTGGGAAATTTGCAATTTGAGCCCTAAAAGATTTAAAAATCACACTTACTATCATTAAAATTGAACTTTCTTTACATTTTGGTCCTGATCTTTTGCATTAAGCCCCTAGAACTTCAAAAAATGAGTTTTCTTTGTGCATTTTGCATCCTAGACCTTAGGAAACTTCATAATTGCACTGACAGTACAAAATCCCAATTTTTATCAAATTCAGGTCCTAAAATTTTGCATGAAAGTCTCTAGATTCACATTAAACCATTCCTGAGCACATACAATTTGCATATAGGCCCTTAGATTATTTCCAAATCTATCACTTAGGGTTTTAAATATTTTCTCACATATTTTGGAATATTTTTCACTCATGGCATTTCATATTTTGCATTTAATCACAGATTCTATGTAGAAATCATGTTTTCACTGAGATTTGATCTTTAGCCTCACATTTTAGTCATATTTGCACTTTTGTGTGAATTTTGCACTTTAGACCTTAAATTTTTAGGAAATTACCCAAATGCAATTTGCACTTATGACATTGGACCCATCATCTGCATGTTAGAGTAGAAGTCATGTGCATATTTTTCATCCCGATTCTCATTCTTTTTTGTGAATTTTGCATCTTGGCCTTTATACTTGTCCTTTATTGTGTTTACATCATTTCGTCGTTTTTCTTCTCCAAATTTTCTTGCAAATAACATCTTATGGACATTTGACACACATTTTGACATAACTTAAACCATGCATTACTCCCATGCTAGCATTTATCACATCTGGCTAGGAAAATGACCAAATTGCCCCTATGCCTCCAATTCATGAGCATGCATCCCAATTTTTGCACTCAGTCTTGCATGGTCCTTGTCTAAGCCATTCTTTAGAATCTTTACACATTTAGGAACTTATCCATGCATTTCCTATTATTTCTCCTTGCATTTGTATCCTTATTTAGCGAGTTAGTATCTCATGCCTCTCTTTCATTGGTTTCTTTCTTCACTTTGTTTTCAGAGTTTCTTATCCGATATCTGATTTGATTTGCTTTAATCTTACATTTCAGATTTTTGATTTGATTTGGATTTCATCGCCCGAGGGCATATACTAATTGACCGGAAGGCCCACATTGGCCCATTTGCGGATTATTTTTCTACTTTGATTTTCACAACTTTTTCCATGATTCCAAGCATTTAGGTTGACCTCACTTTTTATCTGCTTGATATCAATATGGTTTTCTGAAGCATTCTTTACAAAAACCTCGTCATTGCATGTGATTTTCTGTCGTGTCATATTTTGAAAGTTTGCCATTTCATGTGGATTTCTCCGCAATTTTTGCACATCATCTTGCACATTCATCCAATTTTGTCATGGCATACATGTTAACATATTTAGAGCACGATCTAGCTTAGCAAGTATTCATTCAGCCTTAGCAAGCGATTTAGGCTAGAAAGACCAAGTTTCACGGGCATACAAGAGTGCCTTACACCTTCCTTGTGCATAATAGGATTCCTTACCCATCCTCTGGTTAGCAGACATCTAGCCTTCACATTGGCATCTCTCACATCAATTTTTTTGTGGTTTTCCTCGTCTTTCCTTTAAAAGACTAGGTGGCAACTCCTTTTCTTTTTTTTATCCTATCTTGCGCCTTCACCATCTTGGCATGGCTGTGATCTCCTCCCTCTGGCGCGACTCCGCGCCGGATCTCCAAGTCACCATGGTCACAGGTACATAGAGTCTTTTTTCCTTTGCAAGATATGAAAGAATATAAGTAACAAAGATCAAGTAAAAGGAGTAGTATGTGAATCTGTGTAAATATAAAGAACCCTCTCAAAGAGGATTTTTTTCCTTTATCACATCCAAGAAAAACGAGCAAGATCACATACCATTGCAAACCAAGGAAGAGCATAACCAACACCGGGAGGGCAAAGACGAAGCCTAAAGGATGTTTGAGGGCTTGAGAATGGTGTTTGCAGTAGGAGAGGTGGCGGATTTCGTTGGGGAATACAAACTAATATAGAAAAGAAAGAGGAGATGCAGCAGAAAAGGAAAGCAGACTGGTATTCTGAACAAAGTGCACCAATCTAGCACATATTTCTAGCCCACCAACTAGGCACACAAAGCTGGCACATTGCCATATAGACTGCAAATAGAACCTCCCCTAAAAAATCAAGCTTGCCCAAACCGACGTAGTTCTTTAAGACCTACAAGGAAGCATACATTCTACACACAAAATAGATAACCAAGAGGAGGTTGCATTCCAAAACAGATTTGCATTCATACATAATTGAAGCACAAATTACAATGTTCACATACAAGTAGTGTACAAGTCACAACATTCATACACAAGTAGCGACAAAAGAAGACTGAACTGAAACAAAGGAATCTACTTCTCCTCATCAGACTCCTCCTTGTCAGAAGATCTCTTCTAGACACTCTTAGCCATGAGTCGGGCACCCCTTCGAGCTATCCAGCGCAAATATTGAGCAGCGGTGGCAGACTGAGAGCGGACAGTAGAGCTTAGGACCCTCTGTGAAACCTCGATGTCAAAGCGGTCCTCCTCAGACACATCCAAGGTGAATTCCCCATTGGTGGTCACATTCACCTCGTTGGCTGGGTAGTCCTGCTGAAAAATTACCAAAAGTATGTCAGATTTGCAACAATGCCAAAGTATATGTTGTTAAAGGAAAGTCGGAAAGAAGTGCCCGTATGACGTTTCACCACCGTAGTTCCTACATGAATTTGCAAAGTTGTCAAGTGAACTTATGACATAAACAAAATGAAATATATAAGCAAAAATAAAAGCCGATACATCTGTTTCTGCCTAATGTCCTCATAAAAGGAGGCAAATTGCTCCTCAAAATCCTATGGAAGTAAGGCAACACATGGGTTAGATTAGTTTTTTTTTATGTGGAGTAAATTTATTTAAGCAGAAAGTAAATGGCTTTTACCTTAGCCTAGTTAGAAGCATACTACATTCCACGTTGACTGTCATGCACGGGGCCTCCACAAAAAGATAGGGCTACCCAACCCACCTATAGCATGCTAAGTAGTCGGTGTTGTTAACTTCTCGAAGAACGTACCTCTCTTGAGAAGCCATAGCTGCTGCATGTCGACTCCGAACGACAGCACGAGACGGGATCGGAAGATCCATGTCCGTAGAAGGAGTGGGTATGCAGAATTCGTTGAGCAACAGATACCCCACTTGCCCTGGGAGGAAGTAGGTTGACTTCTTCATACAATAAAATTTCACCTGCTTGTCTCCGAGAACGCGGTCGGAGTTCACACGTGCCCAATTAAACCCATCGTATCTCAAGAGTGGGTGCAGGTGTACCTGATTGCAAAAAGAATAATCATATGTAGTGCAGGTGGATACTAATATGTAGAAATAAAATTCATGTAATAAAACTTACATCCTCGAGCTCTACCAAAACTAGAAGATATCAGTAGGACTCATAACTATAGACCCTAACAGCGACACGATGATCGGGCTCAACCCATTAATGAGGCAAGGGAAGAAGCTCATCCCGGAGGTGCCCAAAGCAATGCCCCCGTGTGATATACTCCATAGCCCACTACTGGCAAAAGCAAACAGAAGAAAAGTTAGTTATCAACTATTAATAAAAATTTTGCAAAAAGAAAATAAATTTACACTAGTACTTACAATGAATAAGGGGTACAATCCCACATGAGACTGACGACCCAACCTAGCTACATTGTCTAACCCACAGATCAGCCAACTGTAGCTAGCCATGGCCAAGTCATAGTGGTCCAAGTACTCTAGGTTAGTCAGATACGCCAGCCAATCAACATGGATGCAGTAGGTAGAGAAATCACAGAAGATCATGGCAAGCAGATCCAGTAGGAAGTGTCAGAGTACTTAATCAGTCTCGTCACTACCCAACTCCGTGTTGGGCTAGAACTGATGCCATTCCCGAAGTCAACCCACGGTGATCATATGCTTCCCCTGAGGTGGCTTTGGAGGAACGTGGCCCAGGTGCACCGAAGCCAGATGCATCCCATGAGTGGTCTCCCCAATGATCGACTCATCACCAAATGGAAGACCAGTCAGCAGGGCCCATTGATCAGGCAATACCATCAACTCCCCAAATGGAAAATGGAAAATGGAAAGTATGCATCTCAAACCTCCATCTCTCTGCCAAGGCTTGGCAAAAGTTATAATGCCCGTAGATGGCAAAATGCAAAGCAAACCACCAAAAGGAGACCGGTAAAGCAAACAATCCTACAAAAACTCAGGCAAGTGGCAGAAATGGTCCAGCATAGGAACCCAATGACACCGCATTATCCGATTTGCATCCCCAACATGAAACAACAATGACAAAATAGACATGGTATTAGAAAAGCAGCAATGACAAAGCCAAGACATGCTAAAGGAAGGGCGAAGATAGTTACCTCAAAATCTAGACACTCACAGATATGATCGCTACTAAGTAATCGCCCCTGAAGTTGTCACACTCCTGAAAGTACAGTTGTTAATTGGAATATCAAATCTATTTCACAAGTGCAAGTTATCCGAAACGAGCTTACCTCGACGGGGATGGCAGATGCCAAGCTACAAGAAGCCTGAGACCTCGAGGAACTGCCTCGCCACCGTGGACGAGAACTAGAAGGTCTACCTTGGGGAAACCGTGAACTCTCCCCCTCGGGGATCGGATCGTCCTACAAGCAGACAAAGGTCACAAGCCTAGTTTTGAAAAACAAAGTAAAATAAAGGAGATGCAGTATATTCGGATATAGCAAAGCACGAGTCTCGAAATAGTGCATGACACTACGAGTATTTTCTATTGGATACGCTTATAAAATTTACAGTCAATGGCAGAATAGAAAGAATACAGCGTACATATACAACAAAGTATATTATCATATTCTTACAGAAATGCAAATAAAGCAAGCATGCAAATACAACTCAATATTGTAGAAGGGGTTCATTACTAAAGGAAAGCATCCAGTTACATGAAAATGTGGGGAGTTATGGCCATTGTTGTCATTGAACATTACTGTTCTTGGAGTGAGGCATTCCCGTTGTCGTCACATGAAAACATGGGCATTCATTACTTAGTTTTTGCTTAAGCGTGATTTGATAAAAATAGATTCATACATAACAGTGACAAGGAGGGATTGTTTCAATCATGGCAAGACAATGGCATAAATGGCATTATAATACAAAAAATGGTTCATGGATTTACAGTAAATAAAGTTCATTTTTTGTTTTGCAAAATTTATCTTCTTCGTATGCAACAAAACCACCCAACTGCCAGCCACTCCACCTCCACGGCCAGCCCGCAGACCCACCAGAGCCATCCCCATTGCCAAGCCACAACCACAACCCGCCAGAGCCCGATCCACCTCCACGGCCTGAACCGCCCAACCACCCACCCATGGGCATGAACCCGTCACCGCAACCCTCCACCACCTCGTGCCCAGCCACCCGCCAAACCACCTTCCACCACCCACACAACCCGCAGCCCCACCGGAGCCACCACTGTCAAACCATAACCCGCCAGAACCCATCGCCGAAGTCCACTACATGCACACCACCCAACCGCCGACCACTCCACCTCATGGCCCAAAATCCAGCCCACCAACCACTCCACCTCCACACATCCTAGCCGACGACCACCCAAGCTGTCACCTCGTCGGAATCTGAGCACAAACCACCGGCCACACACCACCACCCGTCGACCACCAAAGCCGACGAGACCACCTCAGACCACCACCCAAACCGACCCAACAGCCTGCCGGAACTCCACCAACTGGCGGCCATCAAAGGAAAAAATGGGGCAAGCACCAAGCAAAATGAAAAAAAGTGCAAGCAAGCAAAGAAATGGGAGATCAGGGGAGAAGAGAACACCTCCACCGGCGAGCCTCTTTCCAGCCAGTCCCAGAGAGTTCGATCCATCACCGCCGCCGCCAATGCCGAGCCGCCGCCACCGCACCTCGCCTCCGTGCCTAGCCGCCGCACCGGGTTTGAGCACCTAGCCAGCACACCACCTTGAGGAGGAGGGGAGAGGAGGACGGCCTTGAAGGGAGAAAGAGAGGAGATGAGAGGGAGGAGATGATGGGGATTTCGTCTGGTTTGGGTGGGGAGGAAATAAGGAAGAGGAAGATGAAATGACGAGTGGGATGAGGAGAGAAATGAATAAGGTAAGTAAATAATGAAATGAAATAAATGAATTAAGTGTGTGTAAGGAAAAAATAACGAAAGAAAGGAGAAAATAAGGAAAAAAGGAATGAAATCATGAAGCATAAACCTATTTGCAGTGTCAAGTAGTAAGATAAAATGCAGCATATGACTTGATAGTTATACCAATTACCTAATGGGCTCTTTCTTGTATCAGCAGTGCAAATAGTCTAATTTCTCACGTCTAAAATGCAAAATGGCTATAAAAATTACATTTTGATCATCAACACTCCATAGCTTGCATACGAAGGAAACTTACAAAAGAATGAACACACAGTCTTCAAAAGTTCACTAGATGGGTAATTTGTAGAAAACCCCTTAACCTCATGAAATTTGCAAAATAACCCACAAAGGGTGCAAGAATTCATATTAAAGCATACATGTGCAAATACTCAATAGAATTTCAAATATCATAGCGTAACAGCAATGCAACCGTCAAAAAATTGTTATATCAGGTTAATTTGCAATAAATCACCTCAAGTTTTGGAAAAATTACAAATAAGTCCTAACTTTTTGCAAAACTCGCAAACAATGCCAGAGGAAATTGAAACCTCAACAAGGTTCTTTTAGAGAATATGTCACACGCATCTCAGCAAGAATACAGGTTTCCATGTCGTACAGCTAGCAGCAATCATAATTACCTTTTTGCCCTTTAGAACACAACTAGAGCCTACTTCCTTCCTAGGGGACAATCCAGGGATTATCGCTTTTCTTTTTTGGTCTCTCAGTCTAGGTGAATGAGATCCTCCTATCCTATCGTTTTCCCTAGATTTTCGCAGGCACGAAATCCTTTTGCTTAATTCTGACTGAGCGGTCAAAGTCGACCTTTGACCAGGCGGTCGAAGTCATATCCTTTTTTCTGGATTTTAATGGGTACGAAATCCTTTTGCTTGATTTTGACCGTGCGGTCAAAGTTAACTTTTGACCAGGCAGTCGAGGTCCCTACCTTTTCTTGTATTTTTACGGGCACGAAATCCTTTTACTTGACTTTGGCTGAGCGGTCAAAGCCGACCTTTGACCGAGCGGTCGAGGTCCTTCCCTCCTTTGATTTTCACAAGCGCGAAATCCATTTGCTTGACTTTGACTAGGTGGTCAAACTCGATCTTTGACTGGGTGATCGAGGTCGTATCCGTTTTCCTGGATTTTTGCTGGCCCAAAATCCATTTGCTTGACTTTGACAGTGTGGTCAAAGTCGACCTTCGAGGTCATATCCTTTTCTTTTCTTGGATTTTCGTGTGTGCGAAATCCTCTTGCTTGACTTTGATCAAGCGGTCAAAGTCGACCTTTGACCAGGTGGTCGAGGTCATATCCCTTTTCCCCAGGTTTTCGTAGGTGCGAAATCTTGTTGCTTTATTTTGACCAGGCGATCAAAGTTGACCTTGGACTAAGCAGTTAGGGTCTTATCCTTTTCTTTTTCTGGATTTTTGCGGGCGTGAAATCTTTTTGCTCGACTTTGACCAGGGGTCAAAGTCGACCTTTGACTGGGTGGTCGAGGTCATATCCTTTTTCTTGGATTTTCACGGGTGCAAAATCCTTTCACTTGACTTTGACTAGGTGGTCAAAGTCAACCTTTGACTGGGAGGTCGAGGTCCTATCCTTTTTCCTAGATTTTGGTGGGCGTGAAATCTGTTTGCATGACTTTGACCAAGTGGTCAAAGTCGACCTTTGACTGAGTGGTCAAAGTCATATCATTTCCCTAGATCTTCGCGGGCGCGAAATCCTTTTGCTCGCCCTAACTCCGTGCGAATAAGGCCTCCTTTCTTGCTTGACAAATCATATGTTTTGTCATGCCCCTTTTCTTTGAACTAGTACCCCCAACTACTCGATTGACAACCGTCAAATTGTCTAGCCTCCAGGTTGACAAGACTTGGCTGACTTGTCATGTCTTGCCTCCTCAAGTTGATAACCCTAATAATCCGGCTGATGAGTCCAACAACTTATCATGTCCCTACTAGTGGTTTCCCCTGTGGGCAGGATTTTTTTAGTTTCTACAACATCACTTCAGCATTAGCATTAGCATTGCACCTACTGTCCACATCTATTCTTATGTGCAACATTAGCATCAGCATTGCATTTACCTTCAGCATCAGCTCTCGCATTTGTATTTTAGTTCATCATTGCATTGGTATCGCATTTTCAACATTTGGCTCGACATTCACATGCATGTAAGGTGTACTTTTGGATTTGCATATTTGCATCCAGCAACAAGTCATGACTTTTAGTGCATCCACCGGATAAGTGACCCGATGCCTATAGCACACATAATCCTCCCATAACCTCAAAATAGGGGTATCCTGTCAACCCTAAGCATCAGTCTCAACCCCCTCCGTCCCTCGACCTCACTCAAGGAGGGGCATCTGTAGACACCCCGATTTGTGGCAGTTTGTAGACGAACTCTCCAAAAGGATGTTGCTTCAGACACAACAGGCCTAACCACATCCAAATCCTATCTGACATTTTGACTAGCCCGAGATCATCGCACCAAACCATGATTGCAAGCCCATGGTCTAGTTGATAATTCAATATCCAAGTGGTAAATTTAAACCCATATTTGGCACATCATTTAGATGAACCAATGGAGAGCACTATTCTGGAGCACCATCATGGTGCACCATTCAGGAGAATCATGCAAGCGCACCATCATGGCGCACAACCCCTTTCTACGGTGTTGATTGTTGGCTGTCCATCTTCTAGACTTGTAACCTCTACTTACGAATATTCTTTTACGAACCTATGCAAGTCTTTTGGTTTCCATGCCCCATGACATCCCAAGACCTTACATTTCCACCTCCTTTAAAAGCTACCCATGAGTTACACCTTTTTTTTCTCTTGGTCACATTGACATCTCAAAGGAGACCATTCCCCGATACTTGTTGCATCCTTGAGCTTCCTCTGAGTCTCTGAGCTATGTCTGAAGCAACCGCTTGAGCCACCAAAGGAGGAAACCCACATGTATCTTCTCCTTTCCCACTTTCATATGATCTTTGCATGCTACCTTGAATGAGGCTTACACTGTGAACTTGGCTCATGTGATGTGTTTGTTTTGTTTCGATGATTATTTGCGTTGTTTGTTTAGTTCGGTAATGGATCATGATACTCTATTATAGGGATATTTGCACTGTTTGTTCATTTTAATGTTTGTTTGCACTGTTTGGTCTTTTGGTGATGGATCATGGTCCTTATGAGTCTATTGGCCACTGAATACGGGCTTTGGTACACCCCTTGCATGTCATGTCATTCCCCCATGCTCCCTCAATCCATCTAGATACCTAAATGCACCTTAAGAACCTCCATAGGTTGATGCAGCCCTAGGGAACCCATAAATATGCAAGGATAGGAAAAGAGAGAGAGGAGTGATTTGGTCTTGATTGATTAGTATGATTGTGTTCCCTAGCAACTAGGATAGTCCTCCGAACAACCATAAGCACGGTAGATTACATGTATCTTGCCTAGGCTCTGGAATCAATTTGCAATCTGAAACAAAGTACCTGGAGTGCACCATTTACGAGCCTTAGACTAGCACACCAAATAGGAGCACTATAGTGGCGCACCATATAGGTGCACCAGACTGGCACACCAGGCTGGCACACTAGTCTGGTTGCAAGATGCAAATAGTATATTTTACATCATGGTTTGCATGTTTTTTACGGTTGTCATGGGCTCTAATTTATCTAGTGTTTGTTCTTAGATATACCATGATCATACTTGCATAGTTTTACCATCTAATAACTTTGGTTGCATCAGTTTTACATCTAGTAAAGTAGTGATGCTTACTACTTGGATCTTGTGAGTTAGTGGCCTTTTTTTTTGGTTATTGTCGGTGAGATCCTTTTACATCGTTCCGTGATTCAGACCTCAGGTAGCGTAGCTAAATAGTAGGACATGGCTCATTCCCCACTTCTCCTATATTTGGTTTTAATATAACACTAGGCACAACATGCATGTGACATGGCATTGCATACCACCCTTGGGTGGATAGGAATAGGTTGTAAGGCCTACATTGCCAATTAAGTGATCAAAAAACCCATGAAAGACTGATTTCTCGGGCACATGGGGGTGCCTAATACCTTCCCCGTGTGTAATAGGGATTCTTACCCAATTTTTGTTTCATATCAACCTTTTCTTCCATTGGCTTGTTATTATGCATAGTTTCATAGTTACATTGTTTTAAACAGTTTTCGTTATCTCCTATTTTAAGAAGATTAGGTGGCGACTCCCACATTTTATCATTGTTTTTTATCACTTTTGCCGTGACTTTGCTGGCCCTTGCGCATTTGGCTTTTTGCACTACCCTTGAGTCTGCTCACTTCTTGGCCATTCGGATGAAGCTTCCAATGCACTGTCTAGTAGAGTTGTATGTTTCCAAGGTGGTTCAACTGCATGGTGGAGACACAAGGTTCACCTCAAGGTTCTGGAGAACTCTGTAGGAGGCCTTTGACACCGTGCTCAACTATAGTACAGCATTTCATCCTCAGTCGGATGGTCAAATAGAGAGGACTATCCAGACACTGGAGGATATGCTTAGAGCATGTGCTTTGAACTTTCAAGGGAGTTGGGAGGACCATCTACCATTGATTGAGTTTACCTACAATAATAGTTATCACTCAAGCATCGGGATGACACCATACAAAGCTTTGTATGGTAGGCCATGCAGATCGCCGGTTTGCTGGAGTGAGGTGGGAGAGCGCTAGTTGATTGGTCCTGAGCTTGTGTAGCAGTATGCAGGCAAGGTTGATTTGATCTGTAGCAAGCTATTGGTTGCACAAAGCCAACAAAAGAGTTATGCCGACAAAAGGTGGAGACCGTTGGAATTTCTAGTGGGAGACTATGTGTTTCTAAAGGTGTCGCCAATCAAGGGTGTCATGAGGATCAAGAAGCGTAGGAAGCAGAGTCCTCGCTATATTGGCCCGTACCAGATCACCTTGAGGATCAGTGAGATTGCTTATCGGTTGGATCTACCACCAGAGATGTCATTTGTGCACGACGTGTTCCATGTCTCCATGCTGAGGAAGTGTCTGGCTGACGCATCTCATGTGATCCCAGTTCAGCCAAAATGACTCCAAGAAGATCTGTCCTTTGTACAGGATGTCGTCCAGATTGTTGACTGCAAAGAGCAAGTGCTACAGAAAAAGGTGATTCCACTGGTCTTGGTGCCATGGCGGCATCATGAAGTTGAGAAGGCCACGTGGGAACTTGAGGAAGCCATCCTAGCCCAGTACCCGTATCTTTTTGCCTACTAGTGATTTCAGAGGCGAAATCTTCTTTTAAGGTGGTTAGGATGTAACACCCGTAATTTCATTTTGTAATTATTTACATTTTAATGAATTTATTCCTGGACGGGTGTTACTGTTTTAGGACCCATTTGTGTGATTTTGTGATTTTAGGCTTGGACCTCGTGAGCTGACTACTGTTTGCTTGTCCCTGTGTGTGGTTGGCACTATGCATTGTGGCACTATGCATGTGGTCCCATGGGTGGGTCCACATGTGGGCCCGTGTTGGTGGGCTGGTTGGTGGTGTGGGTTTGGTGTGCTCAAGCAAAGTGTGGGTAACGAGGATGCGCAGGTGCGCACGCGTCCAGCTACCGCATTGCATGGCTTTATAAGCCCATGCACACCTAGTACATGACCAGCTCACCCTCCTTCTCTTCCTTCCACCGCACGTCTTCCCCTCTTCCTCCTCTCGAGCGCCACCTCCATCTCTCCCTCCACCTCTCTCTCTCTCCCTTCCACTCTTCCCTTCCCCCACACCATTTCCACTGCCCCTCTAACTCCCTTATTCCTTCCTCTTCGCCTGTTTAGCGTGCTCGAGGGTCGACGGCAGAGGGAAATAGCTCGTGGCGGTGCGTGGAGCTTCAATAAGGAGTCCCTGAGGTCGTGGTACTGTCGAGGATGCATGGGATCGTCGAGGTTGACCAGAAGCCTGAGTTCGGTCGTCGAAGAGCTCGTTTCAGGTACGCACCTCACCCCTTGGTGTAGAAAGCATGAAATTGGTAGAAAATTATATGAATGCATGAAATCTTGGTAAATTTACATTCCTAGAATTTATTGTGAATTTATGGTGGCATTTATGGCCATTTACAGAGAATTGTCTTTTTGGGTTGTTTTTGACCCCTGTGGCTTCTTGAATTTATTTCTCGCTATATGATGGATGGATTTTGGTTTTGCTTGTGTGGATTTGGAGTAGACTTGAGGGTCTACAATATATGTTTTAGTTGGATTTCTTGGTGCTTGTTTTGGGGGTCCGATAGTCGGTCCCATGTTGGGTGATTTTCGTGGAAGGTGCTCTGGGCCGTTTTCCGAATTCACAGAAAACGGCATACCAAATCTTTTCAGTATGCCATTTTGCTGTCAGTTTAGGTCCTCTGGTCGAATTCGATCTGCCAAATTTATTCAATCTACCGAACAAGGGACTTTCGGTCGACCGGTCCAATTTTCGGTCTACAGTTTTGGGTGTCTGCATCTATTTTGGTCAACCGATTCTAATCGGTCTTCCGATCCAGGAAATTTTGGTATACCGATCCCATTTCGGTAAGCCAATTCAAGGCCCACCTATTTTATAAAGTGTGTTTTTGAGGTTTTTCTAGATTGGTTTGTTTTGCCCATTTGAGATGGGATTGTGGGCCATCAGTGGTGGTCTCGTGGGACACCTAATGTGCCGTTTTATTGAGGTTTTAAAAGAGTTTCCAAAGATATAAATATGGTTTTGAAAAATAGTTTTCAAAGAGATGAGTTGACTCATTTTGGGAAATGAGTTTCCCGATTTTCTATGTACGAGCTGAGACACTGTGGGATCGTGTCGTCAGGACCAGGGATTGTGACGACATTCTCGGGTGGTCAAGCACGTCTCCCTGGTTTAGGTCAGGGCGGCCAAGATATCTGAGGCTAAGGGTCATTGGGTCTTGGAGGTATGAGACTCTTTGATTGTTGTCTTGAGGCTAGGGTTGTGGTTCGAGGGTTGGGGTGTCTTGACCATGATAGGGAGGTATGATACTCCTGCTGTCACTGTGAGTACTAAGGCTCAGGTGTTGTCAAGTATGGAGGTATAACACTCCCTCTTCAGTACCGTGTCGAGGGCACCGTGAGGAGGCATATTGTAACGCTATGATCCCGAGCACGCTACAAAATCACAGTATCCCAAGCATAATTACACAAAATTACAGAACAAATAGAACTGTAACTAAGGCTCACCTTCAGGATCACGATGTGCGGCTAGAAGCTCCAATTCCTGCACCGGAACCCGACTGCACGCAGTCTGCACCTGAAAACCAAATAGCACGTGTGAGTGACATCTAAGTCACCCAGTACGCGCCCCAAAACACACAACCACAAAAAAAACTTGGCAAAACCAAAAGAAACTCATTTCTTAACATTTTGCAAAAAACTTGGTTTTCTCCATTGAAAATCATTCTTTCTTTTATTAAACAATCACTTGGGGATTCAATCCCAAAACCACATTCTTTTTCCTTACAAAACATTCCTTTCAAAAACCCTTTGGAATTCATTTTTCTTTTCCAAAACAATTCCATTTTCAATATTGGGAATTTCTTCCCACAAAACACTTTCAAATACACAATGACCAGATCCAACCTAAAATACAATGCCCCATTGGGCACAAAACCAAATCATAAACATTAACTCGCAACTGGTTAAAACATCATCATTTCTTTTCAGGATTTTTAGGACCAATTCACAAGTCCAATCCTGACCAAAACACATTTCTCTTTCTTTATTCATTTCCACTTTCTTTACTGTTGTTACCTTGATCAAGGGTGTGACCATGCCGGTGGAACCCATGGGCGCGGTTCACCAAAACCTTACTCTGGTGTGCGGAAACACACTGGGAGGTCCGATAAAGTCATGGCGAAAATCCCCAGCGGAGTCGCCAGTTCCTGTGACCATGCTAGTGGAACCCCTGGGCGCGGTTCACCAAAACCTTACTCTGGTGTGCGGAAACACATTGGGAGGTTCGATACAGTCACGGCGAAAATCCCCAGCGGAGTCGCCAGTTCCTGTGACCATGACGATGGAACCCGTGGGCGCGGTTCACCAAAACCTTACTCCGGTGTGCGGAAACACACTGGGAGGTCTGATACAGTCACGGCGAAAATCCCCAGCGGAGTCGCCAGTTCCTGTGACCATGCCGGTGGAACCCCTGGGTGCGGTTCACCAAAACCTTACTCTAGTGTGCGGAAACACACTGGGAGGTCCGATACAGTCACGGCGAAAATCCCCAGTGAAGTCGCCAGTTCCTGTGACCATGCTGGTGGAACCCCTGGGCGCGGTTCACCAAAACCTAACTCCGGTGTGCGGAAACACACTGGGAGGTCCGATACAGTCACGGTGAAAATGGTGAATCTGGAGGAAGAGACAAGACTCGGAAACACCAAAGGGAAGACAAAAGGATAAGGAAAGGAGTCGCCACCTAGTCTTTTAATGGAAAGACGAGGAAAACCAAGAAAAACACCAAAAAAGGCAGAAAG